>CAUYQU010040325.1:0-11024 GCA_963574635.1 Cheracebus regulus | reverse complement strand
TTGTTTGTTATTTTCATCCCCTATTCCTTCCTGTCTCCATTGTTAAGCACAATTATTGGCATAAGAGGTTTTTAATACCCATTTTTAGACTGCATTCTAGCCTGGGCAATAGAACAAGAATCCCGTTCTCTCTCCCTCTTTGTCTTTCTCTTTCTCTCTCTCATTCTTTTTCTTTCACTCTTTCTTCCTTCTTATCTCTCTTTTTCTTTCTTAAAAAAAAAAAATTGCAAAAAAAAAAGACTGGGTTTCACTGGCATCCTCGGCAGAAGGTGTCGCCTTCCTGATGTGAGTGACAGGAACCCACTTCCCTCGCACCGCCCTGCACAGGTGCGGTTTTCTAACCAGCCTGCCCGCGGCTTCAGCACCACTTGGTGAGGCATATGACCAGGGACACTGCCTGTGCCTCACACAGTCAGAGCTCAGGAGCCCGAGTCATCTGCAGATCCTCAGGTGTGGCCAGAGGCACAGTCCCGTGGACAAGTTCTGCCTCCTCGGTGATTAATAAGACATTATAAGAAAGGCTCTACAGCAGGTCAAATTATTTCCTTTCTGTATCTAACATCAGCTTCCTACAGTTTTATGATTTTTCCTTGAGATAAGTACAAGCGGACCACCTGCATGGAAAAGAACCACTAAGTTCATGGCACCAGGTATCAATACAAATGGGGCTTCCCTGCACTCTTGGAGAAATTCAGCACTTGAGCAGTTCTGATCTCTACTCCCCTTGCATCGACAGACAGGAAAAGTGGGGAAAAGGTAATTTAGCTTCTTTCCTGCCTCAACTGCTACAGAAGGCAGCTTGGTATGTGGAAAATCTGCAGAAGACACATTAAAAGTATTACAAAGTGTGATGAATGGTCTTTGAGAAGAAATACATCTCAAGGGTCATCCATCATACTTTTAATATATCTTCTGTAGAAGAAGAAAAACAACATTGAAAGACACATTTCTGTTACTAAAGGCAGTTGTCCTCTCTCTAAAGGATCACAGCTACTTGGAAAGAATGTCTCCTCCTAAATGATCAGCTTGTCAAACTTTTATAGACACTGGCTGCACTATCTGTCAATCATGACTAATTATGTTATATACAAAATAGAGCTGGCTTCCAAACCATATTTGTTTCTCATTTACATTGTCTTTACAAATTAGGTGATACATCCTGGCTTTACAAGCTCAAATTAAACTTTACAAAAAGAAATCTTTTTTTATTTAAAGGGCTGTATACTTCCCTATTCATTCACCCATTCTTTCATTTAATAACGAACGAATGGAAGGCACTTTCCTAGGGCATGTGAAAAAACAAAGAAAGATTTCCTCAATGTTCATTCCAGCATTATTCGTAACAGCCAAGATATAGAAACAATGTAAGTGTCTATTGATGAATGATTGGATAAAGAAATTCTGACACACACACACACACACACACACACACACACACACACACTGGAATATTACTCAGCTTGAAAAAGAAGGAAATCTTGTCATTTCCAACAACATAGATGGAGCAGGACGTTATACTAAGTGCAACAAGCCAGGCACAGAAAGATGAATACTGTGCAATCTCACTTACATGTGGAATAAAACAACGTTGAATACACAGAAACAGAGAGTAGAATGGTGGTTCCCAGGTGTGGGGAGGGCAGGAAATGGGGAGATGTAGGACAAAGGGTACAAAGCGGCGGTCCTATGCATGAATGCATCTAGAGTTCTAATGCACAGCTGGAGGACTGTGGTTAATAATATTCTGTTATATTGAAGATTGGCTAAGGGAGTAGATTGGGGTGCACTAATCACACACACAAGAGGGTACTGGGAAAGGTGATGGATTTGTTAAATAGCTTGCCTGTAGTAATCATTTCACTATTTATATGTATATCAAAACATCATGTTCTACAACTGAAATTTATATAAGAGAGAGAAAAAAATGATCTCACTCTGACGTGTATGTATATGATGCTAAAGTTACTGTCCCTTAACTGGTATGAGCTGCTACTGGCCAGTGAAGGTCAACTCTCAGGCAGTGTGCTCAATTTGCTTGCATGCACAGTGAACACACTCCTGAGGAGCCAGGAGGAGGCTTAATGATCTCGGCATGTGTCTGTCACCGGAGGGTTCTGAGATCTTGGAACCCCAGGCACCCTGCTGCTTCAAGTGTGCTTTCATCCTCTGCCCCTTGGCTGTGGAGTTGACTTCTGACTCAGTCTCTCTGGCAGCTTTCATCTGTCGGACTGGACTCCACCTGGTGCTTGGCAGTGTGCTCACCTGGGGAGCTGGATCTTGGAGCAGCAGGACTAATGCACAGTTCACAAAGTTGAGCCCGAAGAACCCATTTTAGAAAACACACTCGGCTGGGCACGGTGGCTCACACTTGTAATCCCAACACTTCGGGAGGCTGAGGCGGGCAGAGCACAAGGTCAAGAGATAGAGACCAGCCTAGCCAATATGGTGAAATCCTGTCTCTACTAAAAAATATATATATACAAAAATTAGCTGGCTGCACCTGCAGTCCCAGCTACTCAGGAAGCTAAGGCAGGAGAATCGCTTAAACCTGGAAGGCAGAGGTTGCAGCTGAGCCGGGATCGTGCCACTGCACTCCAGCCTGGTGACAGAGTGAACCTCCATCTCCAAAAAAAAAAAAAAAAGTAAACACACTCATCACGCTTCTGGAGTCTCGGCCCAATGCCACTTGCCTGCCTCTCTGTCCAGGTTCCTCCCCTGTGATTTCTTCACATCCTTGCAGTATCCAGGAAATTGCCTATGTAGAGAGCTGAGGCATTCTTGTGGCTCGTGGTATGTCTGCAGAAAGGCTCTTTCAGGAAAACCTTTCCTGTCCGTGTCTTAAATCTCTCATCTTGGGCTCCCCACCCTGAGGCTGTCCCCCTGAAGACAGCACTGGGATCACAGCAAGAACACCACTCCCCACTGCCACCCTCAACCCTATTCTTCAGACAGAATGTCCCTGGCTGGCCAATCTGGCTCCTGCGAACAGGTGCCCCAGGTGGACTAACACAGCAGGTCTCCAGCTGAGCCCCGCGCTTCCATCCTTCTGGAGCCCGGTGGTACCCCAGGGAATTGCTTGTCGTCTAGACATCGTGTATTTTCCCTCCTCAGCTGTTTGCCATTCACTATGAATTAAGCCCTAATTGGAAGTAATGAGGTCACCATCTAGGCAAGCCTGAGTCCTGGAAGAGGAGGCCTCCTTCCCCGGAGGGAGGCCCCATGATCTCTGCAGCAGAAAATGAGCCTCAGGTGATGCGAACGTCCAGGAAGAAGGGGAGAGCTGCTTTGTGCCACTCACTCATCTTACAGAAGGGCGGGAGGAGGGCTTCCAGTGCTGGACCTGGCCCATCCGGACCTCTCCACAGTGGACTGTGAGCCAAGGGCCTGCATTAGCCCAGGGAGGCTGTGTCCTGGGGGACTTGCCTGCTGAGTGCCTCCTTCTCCAGCAACAGATGCGGCTGTTTAACTAGCTGCCCTGGAGGCTCAGCGGGTGGCTAGAGGAGGTGGCTGTGGTGTCCCCTTTCAGCGATCCACACGCCTGGGGAGCCCCACATCAGAACTGCCCTCATGTCCTTTCTTGGGGAGCTCCTGAGAGGGAGCTGGGACACACAGGCAGGTGAGGTCGGGCTGCCGGCATATTTGTCCCCAAACTTACGACACAAGAAAACCTGTGGGAATGGCACACTCCCACTTCCAGACAGGCAGGGAGGACAAGCCACAGCTGCTCTCTGAAGGCCCCTTTACAGGTGTCCCTAAAATCAATTCTAGGCAAGGCAAAGCGGATGGAGAGGCCATCCCACGCCTGCCGCTGGGGCTTGGCCCATCTGGGGTCCAGGTGGCGTCACCCTCACCTGAATCTGCAGGTATCTGACAGGAACTGTAGGATCTCCAGCATGACCTGGAGGACTGGACCCATGTAATCCACTTCTTCAGCTTTTTCAATCCTTCTTAGTATGAATGTCTGCTCTTGCCCCAGATGTGAATGTCCCTCCTTCTCAGGACCTTCCACCCACCTGCCCTTGCCCTCACTTCCCCCAGGTCCACGTGGCAGACTCCTCCTCTCTGCCCTCCAGGATTCCAGCTAGCAGACCCTGCTCCCCCTGCCCCTCATTCCTCTGTTGTTTTCTTCACCTCCTTGTTTCAGGATGACTTCACGATGGGGTTACCCAGCTGTCTGTCTCCTACTCGTACTCCTACTCCTGGAAGGCAGAGAACTGTCTTTGGGGTCTGAGCACCCAGCACGTACCAGGTACATCTTTATATTCAATCAATATTACATTTTGGTACATGAATGCTTTCTACTTTAAAAAAACATGTTATTATTATGAAATTATATACAGCCTCTCACCACAACCTGGCTTTAGGCCCCTGGAAGGCAAGGACTACAGCTCCTCGCACTTTGCATGTCCCACAATCAGTGAAGCTTCCACTACAGGAAACATCAGAGTTCCTTCGGCTGTTGCTGATGTGAGAACAGTAAGGACATGTCTCAAAGCACCCTGACCAGCCAGGTATCTGTTCCGGGGGAGATCACCAGCAATGATGAGACTGACATAGCAAGAGCGGCCATTGGTTCAATAGCTACACAATGGCCAGCACGGTCCTCAGTGCACTGTGAACACTGGCTCACTGAATCCTTAGAACCCCCTTGGTAGAGAAGTCTTGGTTCTCACTTTCAAAGAAGTGAAAATGGAGCGTTCAGAGTTCAGTGAAAACATCTTTCTAGTCTTGTAGCAGGTGAGAGAGGAGCCCTGCGATCAAGTCTTTTACACTCCAGGGCAGGACACTCCGCCCTCCATAGTTTATGACTATGCTTCAGACATTGCAGTCATTT
Source organism: Cheracebus regulus (assembly GCA_963574635.1). Taxonomy (NCBI): domain Eukaryota; kingdom Metazoa; phylum Chordata; class Mammalia; order Primates; family Pitheciidae; genus Cheracebus; species Cheracebus regulus. The sequence goes on along the minus strand of CAUYQU010040325.1, from coordinate 6,190 downwards.
CTGTAGCCTGCTGAGGAGCCACCATGAGCAAGGAAGTGCAGAACTGCTCCAAGGACTTGCCCAGTCTCTCAAGGTGGCTCCGTGAAAGCATCCCTTTCCTTAGAGAAATGACTGCTGTTGCCCTGAGATGCTACATTTAATGGGCAGCAACTGGTGTTGCAAAGGAGCTAAAAGCAAGTTTCCAAAATTCCACAGGACAGGTCCCAGAAGGGAAGAACGCCCTGCATTGCATGAGCACTGATTCACCCCGGGGCTTACCATGTTGAACACGGCCATGGTTAGTATGATGGCCGTGGTGATGATCGTCAGAGAGATCCGTGGCCAGGGGCGGTTGGCAATGATGCCAGAGGACTTCAAAAGCCACATGAGAGGGGCAGAAGCTTTTTTGCTGCATTGCTAGAAGGGAGAAAGAAAACGAAAAGCATTTCTAGTTTATAATTTCTCTCCAGTTTCTTGATGATGACGTTTAAGACCACAAGAAGCACCAACATTGTTCATAGACTAAACATGTTGAGTTTGCCCTCCCCTGGGGACCCATACCATCACGAACCTCATTAAAATTACGTTGGCATCATTGCCGCCAATTGAGAACAAGTTAAGTGTCTACAATACAGGTACAATGTGCTTGTATGTCTTTTAAAACAGACCTAAAGTTATGTTTTTAAGTGATTCTTTTCTCAAAGGAAAAATGTCAGTTAATGAAATCACCCTGGGGGATGTGTGGGGTCTCTGATCACAGTTGTGATGAAAGTTATCATAAGTTAAGCTGATTATGTGGAAAGAGACCAACACATCTCCCGACTCTTTTAATGCTGCATTAGCAGATCACAAGGCAGCAGTACAGGACACAGACTTAGTTTGGGGCCTGAACTTGCAAATATGGCACCTGAAAGTATCAGGCACGAGGAATGACGGCTTGTTTAATCTCATCTGCTCTTGTGGGGGTTTTCTCCCACAGAGAGAAGCTCCTGTTTTTCCTCCAAACAATTTTTAACAGTGTTAAGAAACACATAATATAAAATATGTCCTCTAAACCATTTTCAAGTGTACAGTTCAGTAGTGACAGCCATATTCACATTGTTGGGTACCATCTCTAGGTTTTCAATCTTACCAAACTGAAATCATATGCCCATGAGAAAGCAACTCCCTCTTTCTTCCTCCTCCCAGCCCCTGGCAACCATCATTCCCCCTCCTGTTTCCATGATTCTGGCTACTCTAAGACCTCATGTAAGTGAAACCATCTAATAGTTCTTTTGTGCCCGGCGGATTTCTCTCAGCATAATGTCCTCAAGGATCATCATGTTGTAGCATTATGCCAAGATTTCCTTCTTTTTAAAGCTTGACTAAAATTCCATTGTATGGATCTACAGTTTAAAAAAAAAAATCCATTCGTAAAATGGACACTGAGTTGCTTCGCCTCTTGGCTATTCTGTATAATGCTGCTATGCATATGGGGGTTGGGGAAGCTTTATTGATACAAGAAGGAATTGAGGTCTTTAGTGGATGACAGCCAGCATTTGCTCCCCATTCACCGTGGGGTCTCGGTGCATGAGCTCACCCATCCTGAGGGCCACCGTTCCAGGAAGGTACTGCTGGGATTCTCACCATCTCCTAGGTGTGAGTGTGCAGTGGTAGCACAGAGCTCCGCTGAGGTGTGGGTGACATCAGCTCTGCCTATGCAGATGCTGTGTGGGTGTAATCTGCATATGTCATCTGAACGTGACAAGCAGGACATAAGAGTCCTCCAGGGGTTAACATTTTTACCTTTACACCGAAGGGACTGTGGTCCCAAGGCTATGTGTCTTGGAAATAAAAAAAAAAAAGTGGTGATTTCAAGAAATTCAGAAGAAGGAATAAGAATTTATTTTATTTCTTCTTCTAGTACTGATCAGTACTACTAATTTAATCTATTGGCAAACAAAGCTGATGTGACATCTGTAAAATTCAAAGTCAAATAAAAAATATTCCTGAACAGCACTAATAGGCTGTGCTTTGAGTTTTCTACATCTTTCACATCTTCTTTCTGTGTTATTACTAAAAATATTCTTGCCACAAGCGTTGCTATATGTTCAATGTTGATATAACAGTTGAATGAGAGTCTAAACACAGAATGAGAGTTTAGAAGGCAAAGAATCAGCCAGTGGCCTAGCTTCAAAGCTCCACTGCGGCAAAACTTGCTGCAAGTTAATGATCTTCTCTGAAATGGGGTCTCAGTTTCTTCCTCTCTCAAATGGAGATAATAAGAGTACCTGCCTCCTCTGTGTTTTCAGAGGTTTAAATGAGTTAGAGAAGGTGTATGCAACAGGATTTACAAGTGGACATCCACCTGTGAATGGTTATTATTGTTTAATGCATGCTACTTCTAATCATATTAATATCACAAAACAGACAAATCTGTGTTCTGTAGGAGAAGCTCTTCCTGTTATTTCAATGAAGAAAACACAATATTTCTAAGAAACATTTTAATGACTAAAATCCTGTTTTCTTTATATCTATGTAAACAACAACAAAATTTCCTCCTCTCTACTCCTTTCCACTATGGAGTTTTGTTTTGTTTTCTTCCCTCCAGCTCCTGATAGGAAAAGATGAAGAATAGTTGCACACAGCGCACATCCCCCTGAGGGAGACACAGGACCAGGTTCCCGGCTCACTCCTTGGGCTGATTTTCCTGGACCCTCCTCTCATTTCTCTGATTACCTGCCAGGGAGCTTGAGCCAGTGCTGCCCTCAGCTGCAGAGCGTCCAGAGCTGACTGCTGGCTGCCGGCAGTGGGGCCCTCAGCCCAGCTCTGCAGGGCATCTGATCGGGGCAACAGATAATCAGATCTACACTTGCTGCTTCTACTCAGGAGCAGGTTTGGATAGGCGGTGGTGGTGGCAGTAAATGTGTCATGCAGTAAGATGTCCCTTAATGTTCTGAACATGCAGCATCTTAGAGGGTCACGTAGCCAGAGAACATCCACCTGCACATGGTTATCATTATTTTTTGATGCACGCTACTTCTAATAATATTAATATGACAAAACACAATCAAATTTGTGTTCTGTAGGAGCTTTTTTTTGCCATTATATTTAATGGCAAAACCCACAATTACTTTTATACCAACCTATAATAAACTATGAAGAGCCAAGCTTCAAACGGAATATAATGCTCATTTAGCTCAGATTCCATTACATGATGGCATTTGGTTTGATTCTCTCAAATTAAGACAATATTTATGTATTCGCATCCAGATTGACTACAATTAGTTCCTTTAAGAGAAAATTATTAAAATCAATGCTTTTATGTTTGTGAAATTGTGATATTTTCTGTATACAGAAATTATCAATAGATATGATAATGAAAATGTTTAGAGGAGGAATTTTTTAAAGTTTATTACTTCAGGAGAAAACATACGCCTAGCTAAGATTGCATATCACTGTCAATTAGGTAAAATAGTATCTAGTTATTACACAGACAAATTTTTGAAATTACAAAACTAAAACAAGTTACTGTCTTTGAAGTTTTAGAAAAACACACGGTGACCATCTTGCCCAATATGCTGTCTAATAAGAATATGTTGTATTTTGCTCATAGGTTAGTCATTTACTGAAATAGATCCGGGCAGATATGTAGGAATTCTTTTTCTGCACATGTGACATGCCAGGCAAAATGGCAAATCGCCAGCACTTGCAGCTACTGACTAGACGCCTGGGGGTTCGGCAGACACGGAGTTTGGCACAGCAGATTCAGGATGCTCTTGGTTCAAATGCAGTTTCCATGCACACCTCAAAGTTCCCCCTCACAATTGTTTTAAAACTTATGCCAAATGCATTGTTCTTGAGGTCAGAGAGACAGCTGGCTATCTTTCTTTGTCACCAAGCAGTGACAAAGTAAGCAAACCTGTTCTGAAGTGTAGAAATTGGTAAGCATTGCTGCTGGCAAGGACAAGAAAGTAGAAGAGAACAGAGAGGTGACAGTTGCAATGACAATGACGAAAGAGGAGGAGGAGGATTGAGCCATTGGAGATTGGGACAGAAGAAACCAATGACGGGGAGAAGAGGAGAAACAAGACTAAGATCCTAAATTGGAAGGAATCAGATTAAGAAAAAAGGAGACCCTTGATTCGGTTTGCAGCCCTGTAGAAAAATTACAGCTTGGCTCTCGATATGATCATTTGCATAAGTTTATCCTGTTTTTGATTAAGTATTAAAGGCCCTGGTGGAAGAATGTTTATCAAAATTCAGACCATCCCAATTAAATGTTATAAATGATAACATCTCAAAGAATATTTTGGTCTTCATTTGGAAGATACTATCCAACTGAAAATGAGAAAAGGCCTGCTGTGAGCCCAGTGTGATGGAGTCACTTGCTTTGATCTTTGGTTCAACTCCTGGCATCATTTCAGCCACATCTGTTTCCTTTCTTACTTGATGATCTCACTGAACCCCATGGTCAGCTCTTACTTACGTGAGCTCACTGTGTACCTTCTAGAAATGCTCTTGGATGTATTACATTCATCCACTGACAGACAAGGGACTGGCACTAAATATAGTGGGAGATGTAATAAAAAAAGAAATGTAAATTTATAGGAAAATCCTGGCTGGGTGCAGTGGCTCACGCCTGTAATCCCAGAACTTTGGAAGGCTGAGGTGGGTGGATCATGAGGTCAGGAGTTCGAGACCAGCCTGGCCAACATGGTAAAACATCATCTCTACTAAAAATACAAAAATTAGCCAGTGTGGTGGCAGGCACCTATAATCTCAGCTACTAGGGAGGCTGAGGGAGGAGAATTGTTTGAACCTAGGAGGCAGAGGTTGCAGGGAGCCAAGATTGCACCACTGCACTCCAGCCTTGATGACAGATCAAGAGTCTGTCTCAAAAAAAAATTATAGGAAAATCCTATCATAGAATTGGTGGTGAGGACAATAAGCAGTGGGGTGTGGTAGGAAAAGCATGGGATGAACCCCAATGTTCTTAATCCAGTAAATGCAGATCCTCCTCATAAAGACAAAATGTTCATACATGTTATTTGGATAAAAAAGAAGAAAAAGCTCCACCAAAAATATCAGCCAGCTTCTCTTCCTTTCCTCTCTCTTTCTTTTTTTCTCCCTGTTTTGATCCCCTTGCAATGGAAATGATTGGTAGTCTCTCAAATTAAGTTAAATCTAATTTTTTCACTCTAAAATTAATTCTTCATAATTTAACTTATTATAAAAGTAGACTTCTACAGTTTCATTGGTATCCATTTTAACAGTAAGATGAGATACTTGAAGAGAAGTAGAAGCTCATATTAAGTGAAGTTAATAAAAAAAAAAATCCAGAAAAGTTATAAAGATATCCAGAGTGGCTGAGTAGCAAACTTTTAGTATTAAAAAAGCAAAATCCATATTAAAATATTGCTTGGAAAATATGGTGGTTATGTGTTTCATATAAAGATGTACTTTTGTGTATTTGCCTAAAGGAATACATACTTTGGCTTTAATTTTTTATTTTTATTTTTATTTTTTTATAAGAGAAAAAAGAAAGAAAAAGTGAGAGCGAGAACAGAATTCTTGCTCTATTGCCCAGGCTGGAATGCAATCTTAAAAAGGTATTAAAAACCTCTTTTATGCCGTCAATTATACTTAACAACAGAGACAGAAAGGAATACAGGAAGAAAATAAACAGTCAACCAATATTTCATTTAGGTCTGTGAGATACTATGTAAATACTAAAGAGTAATTCACTTTTTGTTATATAGTCACTTTCAGAATGGGTGTATTATAAATTAACAATGCGATATCAAAATCTCCCACCATTATTGTGCGGGAGTCCAAATCTCTTTGTAAATCAATAAAAACTTGTCTTATATATCTGGGTGCTCCTATATTAGGTACGTATGTATTTATAATCATTAACTTCTGTTGTTACATTGATCCTTCTGCCATTATGTAATGTCCTTCTTTGTTTCTTTTAGCCTTTATTACTATTAAAGTCTATTTTACCGGAGACAAGAGTTACAACTCCTTTTTTTTTTCTCTCCATTTAATTAGTAAATCTTCCTCCATCCGTTTAAGTCTTTGTGTATCGTTGCGAGTTGGATCTGGATACTACGTACCAATGGATTTTAACTTTTTATTCAATTTGCCTGTCTGTGATTTTGATTAGGGCATTGTATCCATTTAAGTTTAGAATTAATATTAATATTTGTGAGTTCAATATTGTAGTTTA
>CAUYQU010040324.1:0-50361 GCA_963574635.1 Cheracebus regulus | reverse complement strand
TTCATTCTTTTTTTCTTTCTTTTGCTGTTTCTTTCTTTCTCCTTTTCTCTCTTTTTCTAAAATCTCTTCCTCTTTCTTTCTTTCATTTTTTTCTTTCTTTTGCTGTTGCTTTCTTTCTCCTTTTCTCTCTTTTTCTAAAATAAAATAAAAAAAAAAAAAACATAACTCTAAAGAGGAAAAGTGGCTGGGTACAATGGCTCACACTTGTAATCCCAGCACTTTAAGAGGATGTGAGGGGCAGATCACTTGAGGTCAGGAGTTCAAGATCATCCTGGCCAACATGGTAAAACCCCATCTCCACTGAAAATACAAAATTAGTGGGGTGTAGCATCACATGCCTGTAATCCCAGCTACTTGGGAGGGTGAGATGAGAGAATCACTTGAACCCAGGAGGGGGAAGTTGCAATGGGCCAACATCATACCATTACACTCCAACCTAGGCAACAAAGCAAGATTCCATCTCAAAAAAAAAAAAAAAAAGTCTGGGTGTGGTGGCTAACACCTGTGATCCCAGCACTTCGGGAGGCTGAAGTGGGCAGATCTCCTGAGGTCCAGAGTTTGAGACTAGCTTGGCTAACATGGTGAAACCCAGTCTCTACTAAAAATACAAAAATTAGCCAGGCATGCTGGCAGGTGCCTGTAATCCCAGCTATTTGGGAGGCCAATGCAGGAGAATCCCTTGAACTTGGGAAGTGGAGGTTGCAGTGAGCTGAGATTGTGCCATTACACTCCAACCTGGGCAACAAGAGCAAAACTCCATCTCAAAAAAAAAAAAAAAAAAGGAGGTGGGGAGTAACAAGATGAACTTCATTAAAATTAAAACTTTTTCCTTCATAAGGCACAGTTAAGAAAATTAAAACGCAAGTCATAAACTAGAAAACAATATTTGCAAAATTTATATCTGATAAAATGTTTTAATCTAGGATGTATAAAAAAATCTTATAACTAAAACTGAGAAGACAAGCAACCCAATAAAAATGGGCAGATATAACCCAATAAAACTAGGGAAAATATCAGATCATATACTTCACAAAGGAAGGCAGACGAATGCACAGTAAGTACAAGATGTTCAACACTGCTGGCATCAGGAAAATGCAAATTAAAACCATAAAATACAAAAAATGAGATACTAGAATACATCAGTAGAATTTCTAATATTCAGAAGACTGACAATACCAAGTGTTGGTGAGGATGTAAAGCAGCTGGAGCTCTCATATACTGCTGATGTTGCAGTCTCGCCAATGCACCACAATGTAGTAGTCTCTCTTGTGAGGTATTATCAGGAGATCTTTGTCTCACATCCAAGATGATTAAGGAGCACAGACACAAGAGTGATATTGCAGTGAAAGTTTAGTAAGTGAAAGAAGAATGCTGTCCACAGAAGAGAGAGGAGTCTGAGTGGATTGCCGTTTTTACAGTTAAATTCAAAAGCTTTTATAAGAAACTCCTCTCATGTCTGTAGCAGTTTGAGTAACTTATCAAGAAAGCTGTCTGTGCAAGTCCCCATATCTTATGCAGCTGCAGGTATGTCTCTAGGCAAGCACAATGTGCTGCTTTTTTGTTTGTATAACTATAGATTTGTTTTAGGTAAGCACCCCTCTCCCTGTGCAATCTGCCACAGAGCCCACTGTGTACATGTCTGAAAAGGGGAGGAAATATTTTCCTGGGAGCTTGTTAACCATACAAAGAACAAAGGGCTTCTATGTTGGACTTTGCCTGTCTGCCTATATATCTGTGGCTTAGCTATGCAGCTGCAGTCTGAATTTTCTCCAGGCTGCTCTATTTTTACCTGTAGCTGTGATTTTTCAGACAAGCAGCGTCTCTGAAGACTGGTCTCTTAGTTGTTTACCCAAGTAATTTTTCCTTTCCTTCTTCCTCGCTGATAGGAATGCAAAATGATAGTCATTTTTGCAAAACGGTATTGCAGTATTTTATACAGTTAAAAATGTATTTATCATATGATCCAGTAATCGTATTACAAGAAAAATGAAAATATATGCCTACACAGAGACATTACAGAAACATACATGGTGGTGTTATATACATGCTGTATACATAGGGATGTGCATACATTATTATATATAGTATCTCCAAATTGGAAACAACTCAAATTTCCATCAACTGTTGAATCAATATAAAAACTGTGGATCTCCTTACTATGGAATACTACTTAGTAATAAAAAGGAACACAGTGCTAGTAAATGCAACAAATTAGTAATACAACAACAACATGGATGAATCTCAAAGACATCATGCTAACTGAATGAAATCAAATGCAAAAGACTACATATTGTGTGATTCCATCTATGCTAAGTTCTAGAGAAGATAAAACTATAGTGGAAAAAAGCAGATCGGTAGGAGAGGAACAGCTGCAAATGAAAACAAGAAAACTTTTTAGGGTGATGGAATCATTCTGTACGTTTTTAACTCTATTTCTTCCCTTTTTTTCACCTCAAACAGAGTTTCTAACATTCTGTATCTTGATTGTGATGGTGATTACATAACTGCACAAAATCATCAAAACTCATGAAAGTGTACATTTAAATTGGTAATTTGCATTATATATCAATTATAACTCAAAAACCCTGAAAATTTAATTTTAGAATATGGAAAGGATAAAGTCAGAATAAAAGGCAAATGTAGCAGGGTGCAATGGTTTATACCTGTAATCCCAATACTTTGGGAGCCTGAGGCAAGAGTTCAAGACCAGCCTGGGCAACATAGTGAGACCCTATCTCTACAAACAAATACTTTTAATTAACTGGGCATGGTGGCACATGGCCTATAATCCTAGCTACTCAGGAGGCTGAGGCAGGAGTATTTCTTGAGCCAAGAAGTTCGAGGCTGCAGTGAGCTACAATTGCACCACTGCACTCCAGCCCGGGTGACAAAGCAAGATTTTGTTAAAAAAAAAAAAAAAAAATGGGCCAGGCTTACGCCTGTAATCCCAGCAATTTGGGAGGCTGAGACAGGTGGATCACCAGAGGTCAGGAGTTCGAGAACAGCCTAGCCAACATGGTAAAACCCCGTCTCTACTAAAAATACAAAAAGTTAGGCAGGTGTGGTGCAGGTACCTGTAATCCCAGCTACTCTGAAGGCTGAGCCAGAAGAATTGCTTGAACCTGGGAGGCAGAGGTTGCAGTGAGTCGAGGTCACACCATTGCACTCCAGCCTGGCAACAAGAGCGAAACTCCAACTCAAAAATAAAAATAAAAATAAAAATTGGCAAACAAAAAAGGCAACTATATTTTATCATTAACTATTAACTTCAGAGGCAACTACAAGTTGTCCAAGAGAAAAAGCAGTTTTAGTGTACCATTTGGCCCAACAGTAAACAACAGAGTCAGAGTATCAGTGATACACAGTGACTCACCCAAAAATTGTACGGGAAAGGAAATGGGATGGTGAAGTGATGTAAAGTGTTACCCTTCATCTGCCATGATGGGAAGAGAATGAATACAATGTAATTGCAAACTGGTATTTAAAAATAGCAGTACAAGCATACTATTTAGAAATGTATAAAAATATTTACACTGGGAAGCGGGACTCAGCGGGGGAAAGGTGAGGGATAGATATGGATTTTTTCATTCAAATATTTATTTAATTTTTAAGGCTGAGTGCGGTGGCTCATGCCTGTAATCCCAGCACTTTGGGAGGCCGAGGCAGGTGGATCACCTGAGGTCAGGAGTTTGACACCAACCTGGCAAACATAGCCTAACCCCATCTCTACTAAAAATACAAAAATTAACCAGGCATGGAGGCAGGTCCCTGTAATCTCAGCTACTCAGGAGGCTGAGGCAGGAGAATGGCTGGAACTGGGAGGTGGCAGTGAGCCGAGATCACGCCATTGCACTCTAGTCGCAGCTGACAACAGCAATACTCCATCTCAGAAAAAAAAAATCTTTTAAAGCTACGTTAATATATTTATTTGACAAAATAATTTTGAAATAAAAATGCTTTTTATTTACTTTTGTATTTCCTCATAGACCATAAAAGCATTTAAGGCTACTTTACCATAAGTTTTCATATTTTTTCTTTAATTTATAAATCATTTGGTTATATTTTTCTTTTTAATGTGGGAATTATAAACTGTTAAAAATTCTACCAACTGGACTTATTTTTACATTTTGATTTTTTTTTTTTTTTTTTTGAGATAGAGTCTCACTCTGTTGCCCAGGCTGGAGTGCAGTGGTGCAATCTTGGCTCACTGCAACCTCCCCCTCCTGGGTTCAAGCTATTCTCCTGCCTCAGCTTCCCCAGTAGCTGGGAATACAGGTGAGCGCCACCATGCCCAGCTAATCTTTTTTTTTTTTTTTTTGTATTTTCAGTACTGACAGATTTTGCCACGTTGGCCAGGCTGGTCTCGAACTCCTGACCTCAGACAATCCTCCCCGCTTGGCCTCTCAAAGTACTGGGATTACAGGCATGAGCCACCGTGCCCAGCCTGATTTTTTCTTTTCTTTTTTCTTTTTTTTCTTTTTTTGAGATGGAGTCTCACTCTGTCACCCAGGCTGGAGTGCAGTGGTGTGATCTTGGCTCACTACAATCTCTGCCTCTCAAGTTCAAGTGATCCTCCCGCCTCAGCCTCCCAAGTAACTAGGACTACAGGTGTGCACCACCATACCTTGCTAATTTTTGTATTTTTAGTAGAGACACGGTTTCACCATGTTGACCAGGCTGGTCTTGAACTCCTGAGCTCAGATGATCCACCCACCTCCGCCTCTCAAAATGCGGGGTACATTTTGATTTTTGATTTATAATTTTTGGCTTTGTAATAAGATGCTGTAAGAGAATATATCTAATGGAATCAATGTTAAGAGAATTACTAACATTTTTGTTGCAGCCAAGAAAATGGTCAGTATTTATCATTACTCCTTGGGCATAAAAGAAGAATATGTTTACAACAAAGCTATAGTAACCCAAATAGCATGGCACTGTTATTAAAACCAACACATAGACTAATGGAACAGACTAGAGATCCGAAAAATAAATCCACACATTTACTATGAACTGATTTTCAACAAAGACACCAAGAATATATACACCGGAAAAAAGGACAGTCTCTCCAATAAATGTTGCTGGGTAAACTGGATATCCTCATGCAGAAGAAAGAAATTAGACTCCCCTCTCTCACCATATAAAAAAATCAACTCAAAATGGATTACAGACTTAAATGTAAGGCCTGGAAGTATAAAACTACTACAAGAAAACATTGGGGAAATGCTACAGGATGTTGATCTGGGCAGATTTTTTAGGATGAGACCTTGAAGGCACAGGCAACAGAGCAAAAAATGACTAATAGGATTGCATCAAACCAGGAAGCTTCTGCACAGCAAAGGAAGCAATCAACAGGGTGAAGAGACAACCCACAGAATAGGGGGAAATATTTGCAAACCACTCATTTGACAAGGGATTAATAACCAGAATAATCAGTTCAATAGGAAAAAACAAATAATCTGATTAAAAAATAGGCAAAAGACCTAAGTACACATTTCTCAGAAGAAGACATACAATGCTTAACATCGCTAATGATCAGAAAAATACAAATCAAAGCCACAGTGAGGTGTCATCTTGCCCCAGTCTGAAAGGCTAATTTTAAAAACAGGCCGGGTACGATGGCCAGTCTGTTTTTAAACCCAGCACTTTGGGAGGCCAAGACGAGTGGATTGCTTGAGGTCAGGAGTTTGAGACCAGCCTGACCAACATGGTAGAAACCCCATCTCTACTGACGATCCAAAAATTAACTGGGTGTGGTGGCGCATGCCTGTAGACCCAGCTTCTTGGGAAGCTGAGGCAGGAGAATGGCTTGAACCTGGAAGGCGGAGGTTGCAGTGAGCTGAGATTGCACCACTGCACTCCAGCCCAGGTGGCAGAGCAAAACTCCATCTCAAAAAATAAAATAAATTAAAATTAAAATTAAAAAAAATAACTAACACTGGTAAAGATGGAGAGAAAGGGAATTCTTATACACTGTTGGTGGGAACATAAAGTAATACAACTATTATGGTAAATAACATGGAGGTTCTTTGAAAAACTAAAAGTATAACTGCCTTATGATCCAGAAATCCCACTGCTAGAGATTATATATATATATATATATATGCAAAAAACAAACAAACAAAAAACAGGAAAACAGTGCATAGAAGAGATACCTGCACTCCATGTTTATTGCATGACTATTCACAATAGCCAAGATATGGAATCAACCTAAGTGTTCCTCAATGGATGAATAGATAAAGAAAATGTGGTACATATACACAATGGAATATTATCCAGCCATAAAAGGAATGAAAAAAAAAAAAAGGGGGGAATGAAATCCTGTCATTTGCAGCAACATGGATAGAACTAGAGGTCATTATGCTGTGTAAAATAAGCTAGGCACAGAAAGACTGGGATTACAGGCGTGAGCCACCATGCCCGGCTAATTTTTATATGTTTAGTAGACACAAGGTTTCACTATATTTGCCAGTCTGGTCTCGAACTCCTAAACTTAAGTGATCTGACCGCCTCTGCCTCACAAAGTTCTGAGATTACAAGCATGAACCACCATGCCCAGCCAGGAAAAGTTTTTGAGGTGATTGATCATACTATTTGGTATCTCAATTTGTGAACCTGGTTACACTACTGAATTCATTTGTCAAAATTCATATAACTATACAATAATAAAGGTAATTTTTACTGTATATAAAGAACACCTCGATTTTTAAAAATCTGACAAAAACTACTTATTTTCTATATTATAGTCATTGGGTTCTACTTTTATTCTTTTATGGCCAGAGAATGTGGTCAATAAATTCAATGTTTCAGGGAATTTTAAGGGTTTTATTGCAACCAAAAAAATGTTCAATATTAGTTAATATTCCCTGGGTTTAAGGGAAATTATATATACATGTAGTACAATTATGTGTATATATGCCTAATTGTGTAGGTGTATATTTGCTTATTTATTTAAATTTTTATTTTTATTTTTTTTAGCGACAGGGTCTCACTTTTGCCCAGGCTGGAGTGCATTGGCACAGTCATAGGTCACTGCAGCCTCCTACTCCTGGGCTCAAACAATCTTCCTGCTTCGGCCTTTTGAGTAGCTGAGATTACAGGTGCATACCACCATACCTAGCAGATTTAAATTTTTGAGATTGTACTTTTAATTTGGATTCAAATTCCTCATCAGTATTTCTTTTCTTTTCTTTCTTTTTTTTTTTAGAAGGAGTTTTGCTCTTGTTGCCCAGGCTGCAGTGCAGTGGCATGATCTCCGCTCACCGCAACCTCCTCCTCCCAGGTTCAAGCGATTCTTCTACCTCAGCCTCCTGAGTAGCTGGGATTACAGGCATGCACCACCATGTCTGGCTACTTTTTTGTATTTTTAGTAAAGACGGGGTTTCTCTATATGTTAGGCTGGTCTCAAACTCCTGACCTGGAGTGATCCGTCCGCCTTGGACTCCCAAAGTGCTGGGATTACAGGCGTGAGCCGCTGCGCTCGGCCCATCATTATTTCTTTTGGAATACTAAAGGGATTACCATTTGAGAAATGCATGATGTATTCCATTAAAAGCATAGATTTAGTAAAATTTGTCTTCTAGTTCTAAGAGCAATCATCGTGTGTGTGTGTGTGTGTGTGTGTGTGTGTGTGTGTGTGTGTGTGTGTGTGTGTGATTGCTACAATAACACGTTTTGGGATATGAAGTATTTTATCATCACCAAGTTAACCACCGCTCTGCTCCTCTCACTGTTTTTCTAGACAGTAAACAGACTAAGAGAAGGGAAGTTGAATGTCCAAGTTTGTGGAACAAGTATTTGTGCAAGAGCTGAGTTTCACTCCTATTTTCTGTGCCCAGACAGAGTACAAGCAAGAACACAGTCTATGTGTCTCTAATGAGGATCTCTGAGGAATCAGCCCTAGGGGCACCCAAACTTAGCAATTCTAGCTGCCCTGGTCCCATGGGAGGGAACCCTCATCTCCAGGGATGGAGGATCTGTTTACTTGTGCCGAATCATCCAAGCCCGACCTGGGAGAGCCACAGTGTCCCACTCTAAATACTCTCCGTGAGAAAAGGTTCTTCAATGCTCAGCCCCAGCTGTGGCTTTCCCATCATCCAGGGCCAACGTGGAGTCCACAGAGATGAGAATTGCCTGAAAGCATCTGACAGCGGCAGAGAGCAGCCAGGTAAGGCAGGCTGGGGAAGGAGGTGAGGGCTCAGTTAGCTCCAACAACAGACAGACCCACACACACACACACACACACATGGACCGACATTTAGGAAAACAGACCCGGTGAACCCCTCCACATCCAACCAAGTGCAAAGAGGGGACTGTCTCTTAGATGACATGTACCAGTCTTTCCCCTTTCAAGATGTGCCCTGCCCTGCAGAACAGGCAAGCCCATTTCCAAGATGGAAATAGAGAGGAAGGCGGTGGGGAAAGAAAGGGGACAGTGAGGGTTAGTGGTACTAGCATCAGCCACACGAGCTCCTAAAAGCTGGGCTGGAAGCTTCCAGCCCACAGCCACCCACCCCCCAACACACAAAAGAGAGGCTCTGTCAGACACTCACGCCCTCCCACTCTGTCCCCAATTTCCACCTTTCTGCCACTCGTTTCTCTGTGTTCATCACTGTGGTCAGTGACTGCACAATACAGGTGACTCATGGCAGGTGACTTGGATGCATGCAGAGCCCACAGAGGGGTGTTGGCTTGGGCTGAGGTCCAAGGGCTGAGCAGCCTTAGTTTTAGGATCCAGAAACACAAACATTCAATGCTACAGATATGCCAGACACCTCACACACGGCCATCCGCCAACAGATTCAAGGAGATTCAGGCACGAAAGCAGATGTCAACACATTTAAGTCAGACAAAGCGAACGTTATTGTCAAGGGGACTGGTTGAGCACTCACCCTGTAAGGAAGCTGCATCAACCTTGAATCAAATCCAGGGGATGCGTGAATGTCCAACCAGAATAAGAGGAATTAGGTGCATGACTCATCACGATGTATCTAGTCTCCTGAGGAATCTCAACTTGTTGAAGTTTCCGGCATGAAATGATGATATTTTTTCCAATCACTGACCCTTTCACTGTTGGCAGTTCTCTCTCTCTAGGCTCCATAACAAGAGGGTTAGTGTTCTCAGCCTTTGGCCTTAATAGCAATTTAAAGCCAACAGGAACAATCTCACCTGGCATCCTGCCATCTCTCTTTCATTGTTTCCCTGTTTCTACTAGAGGAAGCTACCTGCCCTTAAAAGCAGAACTCTCGCATCTGCTGCTGAAGGCCCTGTCCTGTTTGCTTTGCTGCACTCTCTTACCCCTTGACTTCCACAGTCCAGGCCAGCCACACTCCCTCTGGAGCATCCACTGGCTTCTGTCCAGCACTGCTCTACTTCCCCTAGTCGTAGGGGTTTGTCCAGGTGAAAAGTGGCTTCACATCTCAGCACTTTTCCTTTAATTTCACTAATGTGATTCTCACAGTGTTAAGCACTTACTGACCCCATGTTATGTATATCTCATAACCTGTCTGCTAAAAGCATTCCCTACAATATCCTCTGCCCAGCTGGCCAAGCCATGTCACACAGAAGTTGTCCGGCTCTCTTTTGCCTCTTTTCTTCTGTCCTTTGACCTCCTGGGGAATGCACCTCCTCCCCTGTACTGTTCAAATGCCAAGAATTCTTCCAGCGGCATTGCATTCACAGTGCTTTATCTAACCCCTGCCTGTAATGATTTCTTAGTCCTGGGAATATCCTTGGATGTACCACATGAACTTGCTTTTTATCAGTCAGTAAATATCTTTCATCCAATAGCAAAAATAGTCCAGATACAAGACCTTTGCTCTTCTGACTAGCAGAAAGGTGAGGCCAGGCATAGTGGCATGTGCCTGTGGTCCCAGTTACTTGGGAGGGTCAGGTGGGAGGGCTTGAGCCTGGGAGGTCAAGGCTGCAGTAAGCTTTGTTGTGCTGCTGCATTCCAGCCTGGGAGACAGAGCAAAATCCTATCAAAAAAACAAAACAAAACAAAAATAGAGTGGAAGAATGCCACACAGCCACCTGAAGAGCATGCTCAGGAAGGCAGACCAACAGATATGAGCTACAGTGAAGACCTCATCATGGCAGCTAAAATGCTGATGACAACCCACCAAGCAAGTCTTTCAAAGCCCACAAATTTTCCAAATTCTGGGGAAATATAAAAGCCACAGATAAAAGTTGCAGGTTTATAATATAGCACTTAATAGCATCTGCCGCTTAAACTTTCAGCAAATGGGCCAGGCATGGTGGCTCACGCCTGTAATTCCAGCACTTTGGGAGGCCTAGGCAGATGGATCATGAGGTCAGGAGATCGAGACCCTCCTGGCCAACATGGTGAAATCCCCGTCTCTACTAAAAATACAAAAAATTAGCCAGGCGCAGTGGCACACGTCTATGATCCTAGCTACTCAGGAGGCTGAGGCAGGGGAATCACTTGAACCTGGGCGGCGGAGGATGCTGTGAGCCAAGATTGCGCCATTGCACTACAGCCTGGGTGACAGAGCAAGACTCTGTTTCAAAATAAATAAATAAATAAATAAACTTCAGCAAATGATAGCTAATCAAAAGACAGCATAAAGAAAAACTACTTTAGCTGGTTTGGAACTCTAACTTTTATGGACTCTGTGAATTTGGACAAATCATCTAACTACCCCAATCCTCAGTTTCTTCATCTATAAAATGAAATGTAATACCTCAATTATCATACTAAGTTAAATACAAGGCAGGGTGCTGTGGCTCACACCTGTAATCCCAGTACTTCGGGAGACGGAGGTGGTCCTGAGGTCAGGAGTTCGAGACCAGGCTGGCCAACATGGTGAGATCCCATCTCTACTAAAAATACAAAAAATTAGCTGGGTGTGGTAGTGCACGCTTGGCTACTCAGGAGGCAGGAAAATCTCTTGAACCCAGGAGGCAGAGGTTGCATTGAGCTGAGATCATGCCACTGCACTCCAACCTGGGCTAGAGAGCAAGACAAGACTCTGTCTAAAAAATCAATAAATAAAAGTATTTTTATATGATACTCAGTAAATAGCAGTAGAAGAAAACTGTAATAGCCATTAGCACTAAAACACCACCAAAATTAACCAGGCTTTTTTTCATAAAACTACTCATACAGTTTTAGTTCATTTTCAACTGATGTGTAAACTCTTTCAAAATATAAAATTTGCTCGAGTGTTGGCATATGATCTTACCCCATGATGACAATTTCTTCCCAGCAGATATGGATGGAGGCAACCAGACTAGAGTCACAGAATTCCTTCTCCTGGGACTCTCTGGGAAGGCAGAGCAGGAGGAGGGCCTCTTTGGGCTGTTCCTGTGGATGTACCTAGTCACCATCATCGGGAACATGCTCATCATCTTGGCCATCAGCTGTGACAGTCATCTCCATACACCCATGTACTGCTTCTTCTTGGCCAACCTCTCTTGCGTTGACATCTGCTTTTCATCAGTCACCATCCCCAAGATGCTGGTGAACCACGTATTGGGAAGCAAGTCTATCTCCTACGTGGGCTGTCTGACCCAGATCTACTTATTCATCACTTCCATCAACATGGACAGCTTCCTGCTGAGTGTGACGGCCTACGACCGTTACGTAGCCATCTGCTGCCCGCTCCACTACACAATGAGCATGAGGCCCAGACTCTGCGTCCTTCTGGTGGCCACATCATGGGTCATCACCAACCTGCATGCTCTTCTGCACACTCTTCTCATGGCCCAACTCACATTTTGTTCCAACAATGCTGTGCACCACTTCTTCTGTGACCCTTACCCTATTCTAAAGATGTCTTGTTCCGATACTTTTGTCAATGATTTGATGGTCTTCACTGTGGGTGGAATGATATTTCTGATACCATTCACATGTATCCTTGTTTCATTTGCTTACATCTTCTCTAATATCCTGAAGTTGCCATCTGCCCATGGAATAAGGAAGGCCCTGTCCACATGTGGATCCCACCTCACTGTGGTCTCCCTGTTCTATAGGGCAATCTTGGGGGTCTATATGCGTCCTTCATCCTCCTATTCAGTACAGGACACGTTGGTGACTGTCATCTTCACAGTAGTGACGCCCCTGGTTAATCCCTTCATCTACAGCCTCAGGAATCGTGATATGAAGGAAGCCCCAAGAAAGCTAATTCTCAGATTCTAACATTTAAACGTTTTAGAGCTGAAAGGACTCTGGAAAATTATACATTTCTTCTTTTTAGAAACAGAGAAGCTGAGGCTGCAGTCGGTACAAACTTATCCGTGGCGGTTCCTTTAATTAGCAATGCATGACCATGATCCTAATTTAAAATAGTAATTTGACAGGGCTTATAAGTAATAAAACCATGAATTTGTTATCTATAGAAAGAACCAATTCTAAGACACTCATTCAACAGACAAGAAAAACAAAATCAAACATATTTGATCTATATTTTTTGGATGGGTCCAGCAATCCTTTCAAACAATGATCCAGGAATCCAGAGGACTTTAGTGCAGGCTGTCCTCAGAGTCAACAGCTCCCTGTGGCCTCACCTGAGGAGTTGCTGCAATCTTCCCGTGGACTGAGTCGCGGAAATGTTACCTTGCCCAGGACTGTATGCCTAGCAATTGATGACAGAATGGTCTTGTCTACGCTCAGGATCTTTGGTCTTTCCTAGGTTACGTAACTCTTTCTCTGTCCTAGGCTTCACCGTTCACAACTCAAACCCCACCCTGAGCCCACCCCATCACATACACCAGTCTTTTCAGTATTTTGTCCCTCAGCACAGATATCAGTCAGGTACTGGTGTAAGGAAGCTTTGGATAGTAGCTCTTCTTCCTCATGGATCTCTGGGGACCCTTCAAGTTTAGATGGGCTAAGGGAAGCAGAGATCTCTTCACAGCTGAAGTGTCTAGAGTTACTATAGCACCTTAGGGACATGGAGGCATGAGTTAATTACAGAATTAGTAGTAGAATCAGGATTTCTGATCCCAAGTCCAGTGTTTGTTCTACCCTGTGGGGCCAAGTGTCCAGGAATCCAATCCTCTTCTAGCCTACACCTGAGGACTATAAGCCCCCACAATCAGTTCCCACCTTCTCTTCTCTTTCCTGATGTCTGGAGAGCACCCACCTAAATCTCCAGTGATCAGTCTCCTGTACCCCTCCCTTGCTGGCCTTCTTGCCTCCCCCTTCTCTGCCATCTCAGTGTCCTCTGCTCTCATGGCCAGTCAGCACTCACTGCCCTCACGGTCAGCGCCCTTCTCACTTGGTCCTGACACTGGCCAACTCTTGCCTTGAACACAGCCCTCATGATGAATCTCAGTTTCTCCTGCCTCTCCACACACATCTCCACCTTGCCCACAGGATCATTTCATCTTCCTAAAACACGGATTCTCACCTGTCAGCCCATCCTTATAGAAAATATTGAAAGGGGAAGGGCATGGTGGCTCACGCCTATAACCCTAGCATTTTGGGAGGCCAAGGTGGGTGGATCACCTGAGGTTAGAAGTTCGAGATTAGCCTGGCCAACATGGTGAAACCCTATCTCTTATTAAAAATACAAAAGGCATGATGGCGGGTGCCTGTAATCTCAGCTACTCAGGAGGCTGAGGCGGGAGAATTGCTTGAACCTGGGAAGCAGAGGTTGAAGTGAGCCGAGATTGTGCCACTGCACTCCACGCTCCAGCCTGGGCAACAGAGTGACACTTGAAAGAAAGAAAGAAAGAAAGAAAGAAAGAAAGAAAGAAAGAAAGAAAGAAAGAAAGAAAGAAAGAAAGAAAGAAAGAAAGGGAAGGGGGAGGGGGAAGAAAGGAAGAGAGAGGGAAGGAAGGAAAGAAGGAAGGGAGGAAGGGAGGGAGGGAGGGAGGGAGAGAAACTATTGAAAGCCTCACATGATTTGGCCCCAAGCTTCACTACAGCTCTATTTCTCAACACCTCATATATTTATCTCTTCCACGACTTGTCTCTTCTAATTCTCTTCCTCTTTCCTTTATTCATTTTCTGTTGAAAGACCCCCCACCCCGATTTTCAAAAACTTGAATAATTGTGCATTTCCTTCAACTCCTTTACAAATCACATTCCACAGACATGCATCAAGCACACACCACAGTGCTTCTCATGCTGGAGTATGTGAACTCCCACGAGAATGCACTTGGTGCCAGTGGGAATCTGCCTACATGTGATAGATGGAATGTCTTCTTCTGAACTGTCAGCTTTGTTTCAAAGGCAGAGGTCAGTGTAAGTGTTTGAGAGATAATAACATTGACGAAGTGTTGGTGTTTGGGGGGGATAGAACTTGTTTTGGTCTCGTATTACTATTATTTTTATTTATTGATTTATTGATTTTTTGAGACAGTATCTCACTCTGTCGCCAGGCTGGAGTGCTGTGACGCAATCTCGGCTCACTGCAACCTCTGCCTCCCGGGTTCAAGCGATTCTCCTGCCTCAGCCTCCCGAGTAGCTGGGACTACAGGTGCGCCACCACACCCGGCTGATTTTTTTGTATTGTAGTAGAGATGGGGTTGCACCATGTTGGCCAGGAGGGTCTCGATCTTCTGACCTCATGATCCGCCCACCTCAGCCTCCCAAAGTGCTGGGATTACAGGCGTGAGCCACCGCACCCGGCCTATTATTATTCTTTTTGAGACAGAGTCTCACTCTGTAGCCCAGGCTGGAGTGCAGTGGCGCAATTTCGGCTCACTGGAACCTCCACCTCCCAAGCTCAAGCGATTCTCATGCCTCAGCCTCCTGAGTAGCTGGGACTACAGGTGCATACCACCAGGCCCAGCTAATTTTTGTATTTTTAATAGAGACAGTGTTTCACCATGTTGGCCAGGGGCGTCTCAAACTCCTGACTAAAGGTGATCTGCCCACCTCAACCTCCCAAAGTGTTGGGATTACAGGCGTGAGCCACCGTGCCTGACCTTCTTCTCATACTATTCTTCCTTGCATTACCCATACCTGCACACATGTCTCACCCATTTTCACATTACACACTCATGTGAAGAAAGCACAATAGCGGATGCACAGACATGTCCTCTGCAATGCTCAGCAGAGGTTTTGTTCTCCTAAATAATCATGTTTTGAAAAATAATTGATGATGTGGTAGGCAAGCCTGATGGGAAACTGGTAAGTGACCATTCCTAAACACGAAAACAACCAGAGCAGTAAAATTTAAAATTCATGGTAAGATTACTCCAGAACATGGAAAGATTTAACTAAACTCTAGGACCCAAAAAGGTATCAGGGTTGAATGGGAAGAGCTGCAGTTTGGGGTACAGGTATTGTTGCCCAATTTCACTCTTCATCTATCCTAAGTCAAAAATTGTGTGTGGTGGTTCATGTCTTTAATCCCAGCTACTCAGGAGGCTGAGGAGGGAGGATCTTTTGAGCCAGGAGTTTGAGACTGCAGTGAGCTATGATTGTGTAGTGTACTCCAGCCTGGGAGCCATAGAAAAACCCTGTCTCTAAAAATAAACAAATAAAAAGTTGGATGTGAAGTGGAGAATGGGGATAGAGGAAAGTCTGTGAACTTACTAAAGGGTGCTGAGTTAAAGGGAAACTGAGTCTCCATCCCGGAGTCCCACCCCTCCAACATGGCCCCAGTTCATCTCAGGGAGAAATCACCACTCACCGTACAGAAAGGCCTGCCTGAAAGGGAAAAAGAAACCCCTGAAGGTTCAGCAGCCTGCTGTGAGCAGAAGGAGGAAAGGCCTCTCCATCTTTGCTGGCCTAGCCATGGCGTGAGAGATTATGTAGGATAATGCCACCTGAGCCTCAGGGCGGGGACCACCACCCACCACAGCTTCACTGGCATAGCTTCCCACAGGCCAACCACAGAGAGGCAGTGTAGGGGTAGTAAGGAAAGGGCAGTAGAATCAGCCATGGCTGCAGCTCACGTGCAACCTCCTCACAGGACGTGAACTGGTCCCAAGTCAGAGCTCAGATTACGTGGGGCCTCTAGTGCCCTTGCCCCCAGAAGTAGACACAGTGCCAGGCTGGCAGACCCTCTCTGGGGGCAGCCAGGAAACCAGCTTTATGTCTGCTGATTTGCAATCCAGGGCCTGAGTTAGCAGAGACCAGACCTGTGCCAGGGGCCTCCTTTCCTGTAGGGAGGACTCCCAGGAGGCACCACCACCTTCTTCCCTACAGAAGGGAAGTTCCTCTAGTACTAATTAACCATTAGGGACCAGCCCTTCATGAACCAATTACAACAACTTGAGGAGAAAAGTTTGACTTTAGCTCAGTGATGAAGTGGAGGTTCTTCCCTCTTCCCAGCACAGTTCCCCAGATGCTGCTCTCCCCAGAGGGAGCAGGGACTGCCCCACACAATTGGAGATATTTCCAACTTTCATGAAATCACCTCCCTCTAACTTACCTACTCCAAGGCTGGGCCTACCAGAAGCCTTCCAGGAGAGCCCAGTAATGTCTCAGATGAGCTGAAGAAGTCCTTCCTGTCATTTCCTCGTTATTGTAACCTTCTAGAGATTGTCATTGCC
Organism: Cheracebus regulus; assembly: GCA_963574635.1. Classification (NCBI taxonomy): domain Eukaryota; kingdom Metazoa; phylum Chordata; class Mammalia; order Primates; family Pitheciidae; genus Cheracebus; species Cheracebus regulus. The sequence goes on along the minus strand of CAUYQU010040324.1, from coordinate 33,891 downwards.
CTGCCCATATTATTTTGTCTCCTCGTGCTTCAGGGCAGAAACTAAGCATTCTGTGTACCTTTAGCAGGTGACACTGTTTTGCCACACGAATATTGAAAGCTGGTTTTATCTAATTGGTGAACTCTGACTCCTAACATCACTGGTCATCTATACCAATTCTGCATGTACCAGTCTTGGTGCATTTCAGGCTGGAGTGCAGTGGCTCAATCTCGGCTGACTGCAACCTCCACCTCCCGGGTTCAAGCAATTCTCCTGCCTCAGCCTTCTGAGTAGCTCGGGTTACAGGCGCGTGCCATCACACCCAGCTAATTTTTGTATGCTGAGCCTGTTTTCAAACAGGTCCTCTTTTAGCTGCTCTGAATTTCATGTCTATTGTGTTGCTGGTCAAAAATTACCGGTTTGGGCTTCTTGAATAAATGGCTGATTTTAGATCTGAGGCAGGGAAAGCATAAGATGAGCCTGGGGCATCTTGCAGTGTAAGAAAGTAAGCACTAAAAGAACTAATAGGCCAAGTGTGGTGGCTCATGCCCTGTAATCCCAGCACTTTGGGAGGTCGAGGTGGGTGGATCACCTGAGGTCAGGAGTTCGAGGCGAGCCTGGCTAACATGGAGAAACCCCACCTCTGCTAAAAATACAAACTTAGCCGGGCCTGGTGGTGCATTCCTGTAATCCCAGCTTCTTGGGAGGCTGAGGCAGGAGAATCACTTGAACCTGGGAAGTAGAGGTTGCAGTGAGCCAAGGTCACACCATTGCACTCCAGCTTGGGCAACAAGAGTGAAATTCTGTCTCTAAAACAAAAAAAGACTTGCAAAACTGCCCTTGTCTGATGAGTGGAATGAGCAGGAGCATTGTTGTGGTGGAGAAGGACTCTCTAGTGAAGCTTTCCTAGACATTCATCCACTAAAGCTTTAGTTAACTTTCTCAAAACAGTGTCATAGTGAGCACATGTTATTGTTCATTGGCCCTCCGGAAAGTCAACAAGCAAAGTGCCTTGAGTATTCCAAAAAACAGTTCCCATTGTCTTTGCTCTTGACTTGTCTGCTTTTGCTGTGACTGGACCACCCCCCTTCCCCACCGCCCCCGGCCGGGCTTCTTGGTAGCCATTGCTTTGATTGTGCTTTGTCTTCAGGATTGTACTGCTAAAGCCGTATTCCATCTCCTGTTACATGTCTTTTAAGAAATGCCTCAGGATCTTGTCTAAAATTTCCATGGAAATCTCTGCTCTCATCTGCAGCTGATCTGGGAGCAATGGTTTTGGCACTCATCAAGTAGCAAGTTTCTAACTTTAGTTTTTCAGTAAGAATTATGTAAGCTGAACCAATTGAGATGTCTATGGGTTGGCTATTGTTTTTACTATTAATTGCTAGTCCTCTTCAATTAGGGTAAGACCAAGACGAAATATTTCCTTGTAAATTGATGTGGGTAGTCTGCCCTGGCAGGCTTCATTTTGAACATTATCTCATCTTATCCCTTCTTAAAATAATGTATCCATTTGTAAACTGCTGATTCTTTGGGGCATTGTCCTTATAAATCTTTCACAAAGCATCAATAATTTCACCATTCTTCCACCCAAGCTTCAATTTGATGTTTATTCCTGTTCCACAAATTTAATGTTTGTCCCTGTTTCAAATTTAGCAGAATTCATGTTGTTCTGATAGGGGATCTTTTCAAACTGATGTCTTATCTTTCCTAATGCCTCAAACTAGGTTCTGTTCAGATGTGTTATAACATGTTACTATGAGTTTATTTTGATGCAAAAAAAGTTTGAAATCACGTTTAGTTCTTTCATAATATTAATATGTACTTTCCATAAACTTTTTGAAGACCTTCAAATTGGATTATAACCCAAAGTATGAAATAAATATAAGCAAGTCCATATGATGAAAACAGGTGATTAAATAAATAAATGTGGGAGGAGAAACAAACTTTCCTTACAGAAGAATTCCAGGTGCTATCTGTGAACACTTTTCCTACCCCCAAACCCACCTACCAGAAGGTAAAGCTTAATCCTCTCCTCCCACTTGAGAGTGGGCTGGACTTAGTGACTTGCTTCCAAAGAACAAAGTATAGAATGGGAAAAACAATCTGTACAGTGGAATAGCCTGGTAAACATCATGTTAAACAAGTGAGGAAGGTCAACATTATCAGTGTTAAGTCATGCTGATATCATCTATCTCTGATGTGATAAAAATATTTCACCTCTGTGGGATTATTCCCCCAAAACCATAATGGCAGTTAAAGGAGTGAAGGACATGCTATCCCAACATACACTGAATTGGTATATTATTTTGAATTGGAAACATTGGGGAAATTGTGGCTTCAGAAAGGGCTAGCTGACCTGTCTCTTCCTGCATACAGCAAGACATAAAGATTCCTCCCAGTGACACGGAAAGAAAATAGTCCCTTATCATCAGAGACTGGGAATTCGGACTGTGATAGACTTGAAAAATAAACTTCCTGCAGCAACTCTTACTTACTTACTTAATTTATTTATTTTCAGATGGAGCCTTGCTCTGTCACCCAGGCTGGGGTGCAGTGGTGTGATCTCGGCTCACTGCAACCTCCACCTCCCAGGTTCAAGCGATTCTCATGCCTCAGTCTCCCGAGTAGCTGGGATTACAGGCACGTGCCTCCATGCCCAGCTAATTTTTGTATTTTTAGTAGAGACAGGGTTTCACCATGTTGGCCAGGATGATGTCAATCTCTTGACTTCGTGATCCGCCCGCCTCAGTCTCCCAAAGTGCTGGGATTACAGGGGTGAGCCACCGCGCCCGTCCACAACCCTTACTCTCCACTGGCTCGACACCTCCCATATATCTCCTAGTGACTCCCTAGAATTAACTGCCCCAATAGGTCCCCTTTGGCCTGTCATTTCTTCATAATCTAATCATTCCTTGTATAAAAAGTATGAAAGCATCTTGTAGAAAAGCATCTTGCTTTGGCCACTTCTTCAGACATCATTCCCTTATGAAGAGCCCCATGTTGGTGCAAAAGTAATTGCGGTTTCACACTGTGAATTTTAAAATCATTATAACTAGGCTCAAACACACATCTATTAATCAGAATAGGAACCATTACAATCAACACTTTTTTGCCAAGAAGAAATAAGTTTATTTCTGTAGCATAAAAATCTGTGCTTCAGGATTCGACGAACTCTTAGAAAGCATTTTTTGCATCCCGCTGGTTATGGAAGCATTTTTCTGCAACAAGTTGTCCAAATGCTCGAAGAAGTGGCAGTTGGCTGGGGAGAAGTCAGGGGAATACAGCGGGTGAGGCAAAACTTCACAGCCCAACTTGTTTAACTTTGGAGGCATTGGTTGTGCAAGGTGTAGCCAGGCATTGTCATGGAGAATTGGGCCCTTTCTGTTGACCAGTATGGCTGCAGTTTTTGGTGCACCACGTCGATTCTCAGATGTAATGGTTAGGCTCAGATCCAGAAAGCCATAGTGGATTAGACTGGCAGCACACCACCAAACAATGACCATGTCCTTTTTTTGGTCCAAAATTGGCTTTAGGAAGTGCTCTGAAGCTTCTTCTCAGTCCAACCACTGTACTGGTTGGTGGCTGGTTGTCTTATAAAATCCACTTTCTGTCGCATGTCACAATCCAATGGAGAAATAGTTCATTGTTGTTGCACAGAATAAAAGAACACTTCAAAACAATGATTTTTAAATTTTTTTCTCAGCTTATAAAGCACCCACTTATTGAGATTTTTCCACCTTCCCAATTTGCTTCAAATGCCAAATGACCATAGAATGGTCGACGTTGAGTTCTTTGACAACTTCTAGTATAGTTGTAAGAGAATCAGCTTCGATGATTGTTTTCAGTTGTCATTGTCAACTCCCCATGGCTGGGCACTACGCTCCTCATCTTCAGGGTTCCTGTCTCCTTTGCAAAATTTCTGGAGCCACCACTGCCCTGTAAGTTTATTAGCAGGTCCTGGGCCAAGTGCATTATGGACGTTGCAAGTTGTCTCTGCTGCTAAATTTATGATCCATTTTGAACTCGAATAAGAAAATTGTTCAAATTTGCTTTTTGTCTAACATCATTTTCACAGTCTAAAATAAAATTAACAGCAAGTACTGTCATTAGCCAAAAAAAGCAAGAAATGTACATTAAAATGATGTATAACATAACCGCATCACTTAAGATGTATTCTAATGGCAAATGGCAAATTTCAACAATGCCAAAATCACAATTACTTCTGTACCACTACATGTAAAACTGATAAATTTTGTATGCTTTTCTCTTGTCAATCTGCTTGGTGTCTGTTTGGTGCCTGGATCCAGTCTGAGAGACCACATAAGAGGTAAGGGGAAGTTGGAGGTGATCTTTCCCTGCACAGTCTAATGATGAGAAAAGTTAGAGAACCCCTAATAGAAAGACAGTGTACAAAATTCTTAACCAGGACTCTTAAAAAGTGTTAGGGTCACAAAAAACAAGGAAAAATTGAGAAACTGCTACAGACAGAAGGAAACTCAGGAGATGGCTTTAATGATCTCAGGGAATGAAATAGGAGAGGTTCAGATGCTGTGCATTTATTTTATTTTACTTTTTTTGAGACAGAGTTTCGCTCTGTCGCCCAGGCTGGAGTGCAATGTCACAACCTCAGCTCGCTGCAACTTCCACCGCCCAGGTTCAAGCGATTCTCCTGCCTCAGCCTCCTGAGTAGCTGGGATTATAGGTGCCCACCAGCACTCCCCGCTGATTTTAGTAGAGACAGGGTTTCACCATGTTGGCCAGGCTGGTCTCGAACTCCTGGTCTCAAGTAATCCTCCCTCCTGAGCCTCCCAAAGTGCTGGGATTACAGGCGTGAGCCACTGCGTCTGGCCACAATGACCTAATTATTTGAGGAATAAATTGGATGTTAATGGCCCATTTTGTAATTCAAATCCTGGTGGTCATGAGTATATTAACTTATATTCTTTTCTATATTTAAAAAGAACTAACCAATGTGTTATAATACTATAGTTTTGTAAGACGTTGTCACTGGGGAAGCTGGGTGAGGTATAAATAGAATCTCTTTGATTATTTATTATACAGACATGTGAACCAACAATTATATCAAAAATCAAAGTTTAATTTAAAAAAATTAACCAAAGATAGAGGGGATAGATGACAGGTAATGAGTTAACAAAATTCTTTATCCATCTCTGTAAAATAATTTGACCTTGGGTTAGCTTACTATCCCAGTTCCCCTACCTACCAAGAAAGCGTGTCAACTATGTTCCTAAGCAACTTATTATAGTTCTGATTGCCTTGGAACCTGATAAAAACACTCACCAGATTCACTACTAGGGAACATTGCTTGTTATAAACCTGATTCCTGATTGGTAAATTGTATCTGAACTGGGCAAGTCCCTCGCAGGAACACTGAAAACCAAGCCATGTTCATAGGTTATTATATGATAGTGGGTCCGGTAGGGCTTAGGACTTCAAAGCCAGTGTGAGTTCCTTCTTACCTGACACATGAGAAGAAATAGCTGCTGAATAGCTGTACATGTATTTTATTTTATTTTATTTTGACGAGTCTCGCTCTGTCACCTAGGCTGGAGTGCAGTGGAGTGATCTCAGCTCACTGCAACCTCTGCCTCCTGGGTTCAAGAGATTCTCCTGCTTCCAGGCTGGTCCCAAGCTCCTAGGCTCAAGTCAAGTGACCCTCCCTCCTCACTCCTCCCTAAGTGCTGGGATTGCAGGCATGAGCCACTGAGCCCAGCCTGTTTGTGCTTCTTAAAAGACTACTCACTGACGGACAATGCCTGGTGCAGGCAATCTCACATGTTGTGCTCCTTGCATTTCATCCAAACATCAGTGAAGCAATATAATAGTGTGAAGCAACGTAATAGGTGAAATTGTGGCTGCTCAGCTGGAAAATATTTCTGAACACTTGGTCAGGAGGATGATCACCTAAAAGTTACACCTATCTAATCTTAGATAGAAGGTCTAATCCATCACCTAAGCTCTTCACATTAAGATGTATGGGTATGTTTATAAACCATGTTTATTAACCTCTCCCTCTTGAGACAGAAAACGTTTGCCTTAATTTAAAGACTGTTTTTCAGATTTGTCCTTCCGTTTAGATCATAGCTGCCTGGTGTCTGGAAGCCTTGGGAACATCCTGGCTCAGTTCCTCCAACACAGAAGGACGTGCTTTGTGAATGTGTTGCTTTAGGCATTCACCTGCAGGGGAAAACTTTAAGGGTTATCTTGAAATCCCACAGAAAATATTCTCTGGTAGTAAGACATCAACATAACACAATTTGCTGCTACTTGGTCTTTGCTAAACAAGCTATTGCTACTTGGTCTTTGTTAATGAAGGGAGCTCTTAAGATTCTTGTGAATTTGTCCTGCTTAAAATATCGTATTATACTAAACAGGCAGCTAAGATTGAAATCCTGCTACCCATAGGATTCTTCATTGGAGGTGACTAAGACCAGCAAGAGTCTGTGTTATTTGCACCATTAAGTCGTTTCTCAGACTGATGTATTGCCAGACCAAGAAATGGAAAGTATCAAGATAACGTCAATAATAATGTGCATGAGAAGAGAATAAGTGTGGACTACTTGATAGAACTGGTTCGATCATAAACGTGTTGCTCAAACCTAATTAACAGTTTAGTCTTGTTGAACAAGATTAGATTTGGATTTCAATTAGCGTTATTAACTGGCATAGGTATAATGATAATGCTGTTCTGATTAATAATATAACAAAAACAACCAGAACCTGTAGACAATTCCTGTTAAATGTCACATAAGAAAAATGTAAAAGATAATTTAAGGATGGGAACTGTGGGGATGAAGTGGAACGTGACACACTGAGGTCTTATGGGTGGTAGAGCAATTTGCTCTCAGCTGGGACCATCTGAAGACACAAGGCTGTGCTCCAGCTCACATCTACCGCTAAACAATGAGAAATATACCAGGAGAATGCAGAGCCTCTCGTCTGGTAAATTACTTCAGATGAAAGTTCTTAACAACATGAAAAATCTGAACTGAGTTTGATAAAATTCAGCCGGGCCTTTCAGGAGCATTTCCCACCAGTAGAACCCTCATTTAGGAAAAGTAAATCTACTTTGCCAGGAAAGAGAGGCTAAGTTGAGCTAACTTGTACAAGGGGCTAAGGAACAATTTAAGTGTATATAGCATCTAGAGGTTTGATGAAATTTAATTTACAGCTTGGAGAATAAGAAAATCACTCTGTCTTCTTGGGGACATCCAGCATCACTGCAGCTCTTGACTGTCTTCGGACCTGCTTGTATCCTTTGCTACCAAACAACCATGTTTCACAGAGACTTCTAAAATTGAGTTGCTAATGTGTAAGAGACTTGAGCAGATACTTTGCAAAACAATACATACAAATGGTCCATAAGCATGTGGAAAAGTGCTCAACATCATCTGTCTTCAGGGAAATGCAAATTAAAACCACAATGAGATACTACTACATAGTCAGACTAAAATGAAAAAGACGGCACTAGCAAGTGCTGGTGAGTATATGAGCAGTTGGAACTCTCCTACATTGCTCTTGGAAGTGTACAGTGATACAACCACCTTGGAAAATTCTAGCAGTTTGGAATAGAGTTAAACATCACCTACTGCTATGGACAGAATGTTGTGTCCCCTCTTAAATTCATATCTTGAAGCCCTAACTTGCATTGTGATGGTTTTTGGAGACAGGGCTTTCGGGAGATAATTAGGGTTAGAAGAGGTCATGAGGATAGGGCCCTTGCAATGGGATTAGCGTCCTTATAAAAAGGAGACTCCAGAGAACTTTCCCTCTCTCTTCCTGTGTTGTGATTCCTTTCTAATGTGGTCTTGAGTTGTCTCTCTTTTGGAGAATGGCTATAAATAATAGCCCTGCCCTCACTGGGCACCAAAGATATTGCTCATAAACATTTAGTTTGCCTTTCACAGGATCCTTCTTTATCCTGGCAAATGGCCTAATGCCCAAGAGCCCAACCTGTGACAGATGTCCCTTTCACAGGAAACTTGTATATAAGGGAAGATGCCCTTGTAGCTGTTGCCTGACCTTTGCTCAGTTTATTCCTACCAAGATAGAAACTCTCTAGGGGAGGCCTGATGAGGAGGGTTGGGTTCCCCTGTGTCAGTCAGGTGAGACACAGAGTATGTGCAATAAAACATGTGAAATAGCAGGAGAAGTTGATTACTCACAGATCCCAAAGAGGGCACCGTGCCTCACAGGGCCAGCAGGAAGTGGGGAGTCATTTGGGATACCCATGTTTAGCCAGCAGGTGGGGACTAAAACAGAAAAGACCTCTGGGACTGAAGCCTTTATTGGGGTCCAAGATGTGACCCCAGTAAGTTTCCCATGGGAAGCTCTAATTGGTGTGTTTAGAGCAAGTAGGCATGAGCTCCAGGTGATCATGCTGTGACTGGGAAGTGGGCACTGTGGTGTATCTTGGCAGACCATGCAGGGTGAGGGGTCAGAGGGTGAGTCAAGTACATTGTATCCAGCTACCCTCCAGGGAGATTGTCTCCAAGAGGTGGTTGTACATGGCAGATATCTGAGTTGACCACTTGAGGAACTGGTAGGCATTAAAGAACTAGAAACTGTGTTGAGAATAACTAAGCCATGCTTCTGGTATGAGAAAGTCCAACTTAAATTCAAAATGGGGGCTAGGTATTGTGGCTCATACCTGTAATCCCAGCACTATGGGAGGCCAAGGTGGACGGATCACTTGAGGTCAGGAGCTCGAGACCAGCCTGGCCAACTTGGCAAAACCCCATCTCTACTAAAAATACAAAAATTAGCCAGACATGGTGGTGTACACCTGTAATCCCAGATACTCAGGAAGCTGAGGCAGGAGAATTGCTTGAACTTGGGAGGTGGAGGTTGTAGTGAGCCAAGATTGCACCACTGACCTCCAGTATGGGTGACAGAGTGAGTTTCGTTAAAAAAAAAAAAAGATTTCACGGCAAAATAAAATGTTAGGAATTCACTATTCCATGCACCTGCACAAAGAAGTCATGTGTATACAAACAGGGAGAGGACTTTAGGCACAAACCGAGAGAAGAGGCCTCAGAATGAAATCCACCTTGCCAGCACCTTGACCTTGGACTGCCCAGACTAGAATAGTGAGAAATTTCTGTTGTTTAAGTCACGTAGCCTATGGCATTCTGTTATGGCCATGCAAACAGACTAATATACCTGACCAACAACCAGCAATTCTGTCTTGGGTATTTACCCAAAGGAGATGAAATTCATGTCCACAAAAAGACTTGTACACTAATGTTCACAGCAGCCTTACTCACAATAACTTCAAGACAATGTTACTATCCATCAATAGGTAATTGGAGAAACAAATTGTATGTGTGTGCAGTGAAATACTCCACAGCAATGAAAATGAAACTACTGCTACACAGGGCACCACAGATAAATCTCATGAATAACATTATTGCATGAAAGATGCCAGACACAAATAAAGCACATACAGCATGATTCCATTTATATGATGTTTTAGAACTGGCAAAATTAATCTATGATGGACAAGTCAGAGCAGTGGTTGCTTCTGGATGGAAGATACTCCCTCAATACAACGTAATTGATAGCTGAGACCCTGACTACTTGAGTTACCCCCTGAGATGTTGATTACCACCTGTGGAGGTTTGTCCTGCAGACTCTGACTCAATGATCAGAGGAATGAATACACTCTCACACACCAGAGTACAGTGAATTCAAGTGGGCTAGGGATGGTCATCAGCTGCTATCTGAGGGTGACTGCAGCTAACCAACCATGACTCCCCATACCTCCTCACATTTATTCACTATAGATTTAATAACAGAGGTTCTAAGTTAACATGCTTGTGGATAATTAACAATGGTTAAAAGAGTGGTTTTACAAATGATAAAAGCTTTAAGTTCTGGGGCCCAGAGTAAACACCATTAATGAGTAATTTTCCTTTGACCTCCCCCCGGGAGGATCATGCAGCACAAAGTTTACCTGAGTAAACAGAGTAGACACAAAGGTATGTGGAGTAAACAGACTTAACTGGGGAAGCTTTTATTGTCCCAGTTTTTTATCCTGTGCTAATTTAATGAACTGGCTGCCTTCAGCCCATTCCATTAAAACCTTTTGGCCTTCCAAAAGGTTTGAGACTATAATCTATAACTTTCCCTAATATTTTGCCAGCCATCCCAAGTGAATTCCAACAAATAGCTTGTGGGAACTTTCTGGGATGATGGAAATGTTATATGTCTTCTTTGGAGTCAAACAAATTTATCAACATTTATAAAAATTTACATTTAAAATTAGCATTTTACTATATATCTATTTTAAAGGGTATTTGGAGAAAATAAAGCAATGAGCATCAGTAATGTGTAGCTGAGGTTATTTAAAGTTGCTGTTCTTGCCAATTAATGAGTCTTCCTGTGGGGGAATGTTGATCCAAGCTGAAGATGTCGTTCACATCAGCAGGTGAGTGCATTAGGGTTGGCCCTGGCTGGCTGGCACTTACTTTGAAATATTTTTCACATCATCTCTCACTATGCACTTACGTTTAAAAAACAAAAAAGTGTGTGTGTGCACATATGCCATCTTAAGCACTATGTCCCCTGCCAGAGCCCTCTTTGCTCTCGCCAAATACTCCCTCTTAACAGCAAAATCATATTTGACAGTGTTTGTGGAATGGATGAGGAGGGAATGTTAAAAGAAATTACCATCACCCCTGAATTGCTGAAATAGGTTTGCAAGCCTCCTACAGGCCCACATATCCAATTTCTTCTTCTTTTGTTCCTTTTTTTTTTTTGAGACAGAATCTCTCACTATTGCCCAGATTGGAGGGCAGTGGCCGGATACTGGCTTACTGTAACCTCCACCTCCTGGGTTCAAGCAATTCTTTTGTCTCAGTCTCCTGAGTAGCTGGGATTACAGGCACATGCCACCACACCCAGCTGATTTCTGTATTTTTAATAGAGAGAGGGTTTCATCATGTCACCCAGGCTGGTCTCCTGACCTCAGGTGATCTGCCCACCTTGGCCTCCCAGAATGCTAGGATTACAGGAGTGAGCCACCACGCCCAGCCCCACATATTCCATTACTAACAAAATGCTTCACTGTTACCAGAAATATGACTTAAGGCAGGGAACCCTCATTTTTCACTAACCAGGAAAGAAGGCTTTCTGAAAAAATTGGCTGAATAGTCCTAGATGTGGTACCCTGGAGAGTTTTACAACCCTGGCTGGGCACCATTTTTAGAGGACTCTGGGGAGTGAGAGAAGGTCTCTTTGAAGGCAGTAATGGAGGGAACAGAGACTTCTCTTATGCAAAGAGGGTATGCATGGAAATTGTGGGCCAGAAATTCACTCCCTTAAAACTATCACTAACTATGTCCCTCTGGGAAAGTCTTCATGTATTCCCAGGCATTTGTGAACCTAGAGAAATGCATGAAGAGGTACCAGCATGTACAGAATGTTTATAGCAACATGGACCTTTTTTTCTTTCTGCTTCCCCCCACCCCTTTTCTCCACCCCTGACTTCTTTTCCTACTCTCTCTTCCAAACTACTCCCGCCCCTTGTCCCCACCTCCTCAGCCTCTCTCCATCCTCTTCCACCATCTTCGCCCCATTTTCTCTCTCCACTGTCCACTTTCGATTGGCTCTCCCACCCTCTTCTCCCCATTCCCTTTCCCAGAGGTTTGGATCCCCACTCCCTCTTCTCAGCACCCCCCTGCCCCTTTCCCCCACCCCTCTTCTAAATGCTTTCTCCCCACACCCTCATCCTCTCTCCTCACCCTCTTCACCCTAGGGTCAGCTTTCCATGCCCTCTGGCGTCGGTCTTTCCCCCTTCCCCCACCCTCTCTCTCCATGGCCTTCCACCACCTTCCCATTTCCTGTCCCAGAGGTCAGAGGTCTTCTCCTACTGTCTTCTCTCCATTCCTCTCCCTGAGGTCCTCTCCCCTCCATCTGCTCTCTAGTGCCTCTCCCCACCATCTTTTCATTTCCTCTCCCCGCCCAATTTCCCTCCCCACTCCATCTCATCCCTTTTTCCCTCCCCCACTCCTCTCCCCACCCCCATTCCATATGTCTTCCCGCACTCCCTTTTCTTCATCCCTTCTTCTCATCATCTTCTCCACAACCCCTCGCCCTCTCTCTCCACCATCTTCTTCCCATTCCCTCTCCCCAAGGTCTTCTTTCTCCCACCCCCTCTCCCCACCGTCTTCTTCCCATTCTCTCCCCAAGGTCCTCTCCTCACCATCTGTGTCCATTGCCTCTCCCTACCCTCTTCTCCCCACCCTCTTCTCCTTACCATCTCCTTTTCATTCCCTCTCCCCAAGGTCTTTTCACCCTCTGCCACCCCCTCTCCCACCCTATCTCCCCACCTCTTTTCCCAACTCCCTCTCCCTCAACATTTTTTTTTTGTATGGAGTTTCACTCTTGTTGCCCAGGCTGGAGTGCGATGGTGCAATTTCCATTCATCACAACCTCTCCCTCCTGGATTCAAGCAATTCTTCTGCCTCAGCCTCCTGAATAACTGGTAGCTGGGATTACAGGCATGTGTCACCACGCCCAGCTAATTATGTATTTTTAGAAGAGACAGGGTTTTTCCATGTTGGTCAGGCTGGTCTCAAACTCCCAACCTCAGGTGATCCACCCACTTCAGCCTCCCAAAGTGCTGGGATTCCAGGCGTGAGTCACCACGCCCTGATGACAACAACATGTTTTTTTAAAGCTATTGTTACTCTTAGCTAAAAAAAAAAAAATCCTTAGAAGACCTTTACAGCACTTTGGGAGGCCAAGGAAGGAGATCACTTGAGCCCAGAAGTTTGAGGCTACAGTGAGGTATGATTACATCACTGCACTCCAGCCTCTATGACAGAGCAAGACTGTATCAAAAACAAAGAGGAAAAAAGACATTCAGATAGGGTCAGGATCTTGTCTACTATAAGTCATTTGATTAATAACAGAGAAAGGATTTTGTTTGTTTTCTGTTCGTTTTCCGTTTCTCATTTTTCCATCTCTTGCCTTTCCGTGGGCTACTTGAAGAATTTTTTAGAATTCCATCTGGATGCATTTATAGTATTTTGAGTTTTATACTTTGTATAGCTTTTTAAGTGGTCGTCCTAGGGATAACAATACCTGTATATGACTCATCACAGTCAGCAAAGTGCAGACACCTTACTTCCATGTAGGTACCCTTGCCTCCCACTTTTTAAATAAAATTATCTCAAGTATTTCCTCCATATACACTGAGTCCACATCAAATGGTGTTACACTTTTTGCTTCCCACATGACTATGATTTCAAAAGCTCATAAAGCAGGATCGCATACTCTATTTATCCCTGTTTTTACTCATTGCAATGTTCTTTTTTCCTTCCTGCAGTGCCATGCCTTTTTCTGTTACCAAGTACTTTAGAATGCTTCCTTTAGTTAGACTTTAAGGGTAGGTTTGCTAGTAACAAATACTCTTAGTTATTTTTTGTCTGAGGCTATTTTTGCTCCCCTCTCATTCCAGAGTGATGCTTTTTGCCAGATACAAAATTCATGGTTCATAATTCTTTTTTTCTTTATACTTGAGAAAAATGCACTACTTCCTACTGGGTTTCAGAGCTTCAGATGAGTGGGAAGTGTGGTTTTCCCGCTGGTTTCTGGTCAGAGTAGGGTGGATACTACCAACAAGGTTCTCTGTATTAGGTCATTCTTCTGACTGCAAGGAACAGACTTTTCTCAGAGCTGTTTCTGACTGTACCAGTCTTAGTCATTGAGGCTATCACAGACTGGGTGGCTTACACAACACTTACTGCTCCCCACTCTGGAGGGTAGAAAGTCCAATACCACAGTGTCTGAAGATCCAGTGTCAGGTGAGGGTCCCAGTTCTGGCGTTCAGGTGGCCATCTTCTCATAGGATCCTCACAGGGTGGAAAGCAGGGAGAGAAAGCAATTCTCATGTCTCTTCCTACAAAGACACGAATCCAGTTTATGAGGGCACCACTCTCATAGCCTAATCACCTCCCAGAGGACTCACCTCCTAATAACACCTTGTTGGGGCATAGGATTTTAACACAGGAATTTGGCAGATGGACAGAAATAGTCAATAACTGCCTGTTGCTGGTTCTAGACTGGAAGCTCTGGCAACGAGTTAGCTGGGAGATATGGGAGGCGATAAGGAAAAGAAAGAAATTTATTGCCATATTGCACCTCAGCCCCAAACTCCCCAAGCAGTGTTTCTTCTTCTCTCCATGTTTCAGAGACTTCCTATGCTTGTTTTTGTGTTATGTACAAGTTTTCTTAGTTGTAAGATGGAAGATTTGGGAGGGATGGAGTTCCTTCATTTTGGCCCAAATGTAGAAATTTTTCCAACATTTTATTTATTTATTTATTTATTTATTTTTGAGTCAGAGTCTTGCTCTGTCGCCCAGGCTAGAGTACACTGGCATGACCTCAGCTCACTGCAACCTCCGCCTCCCAGGCTCAAGCTACTCTCCTGCCTCAGCCTCCTGAGTGGCTGGGATTAAAGGTGCCCACCACCACTCCCAGCTAATTTTTGTATTTTTAGTGAAGACAGCGTTTCGCCTTGTTGGTCAGGCCGGTCTTGAACTCCTGACCTCAAGTGATCTACTCACCTCAGCCTCCCAAAGTGCTGGGATTACAGGCATGAGTCATAGCACCCAGCCAAATTTTTCGAACACTTTATTATGAAAATTTTCAAACACAAAGCAACACTGAAAGAATTTTATGATGAACACCCGTATACCACCACCTAGATTCCACCATGAACATATGACTCTGTCTCTCTCTCTCTATATATATATACACATGTATGTACATATATATACACATGTGTATATATATAGTCACATGTTCATGTATACACATATATATACGTATGTGTATATATATGTACATACGTGTGTGTATATATATATATAGAGAGAGAGAGAGAGGGAGAGAGAGAGACAGACAGACACAGAGAGAGTCACATGTTCGTGGTGGAATCTAGGTGGTGGTATGTGGGTGTTCACCATAAAATTCTTTCAGTGTTGCTTTGTGTTTGAAAATTTTCATAATAAAGTGTTCGAAAAATTTGTGTGTACATAGGTGTGTGTGTATATATAGAGTATATACATACGTATGTATACGTACATACATGTGTGTGTATATATATACAGAGAGTCACATGTTCGTGTATACACAATATATATACACTCGTGTATATATACATATATCTATCTATATATACATAGATAGGTATATCTATGTATATCTATCTATCTATATAGATATATGTATATATACATATGTATATTTTGAGACAGAATCTTGCTCTGTCCCCAGGCTGGAGTGCAGTAGCGCAATCTTGGCTCACTGCAACCTCTGTCTCCCAGGTTCAAGCAATTCTCCTGCCTCAGCCTCCTGAGTAGCTGGGATTACAGGTACCTGCCACTGCACCTGGCTAATGTTTTTGTATTTTTAGTAGAGATGAGGTTTCACCATGTTGACCAGGCTGCTCTTGAACTCCTGACCTCCCAAAGTGCTGGGATTATAGGCGTGAGCCGCAGTGCCCAGCCCCTGGTTGTTATTTTTAAATACAACTTTTTTCTCGAGAATTATTGAGGCATAATTTACTTACAGTAAAATTCACCCTTTTTAGGTATGTAAAAATCAATGAATTTTGACAAAATTGTATAATTTGTAATCACCACTGAAATCAAAATAATAGAATTTTCTGTCACCTAAAAAGTTCCCTCTTGCTCCTTTGTAGTCAATCCCCTCCTTAAACTGTCAACCCCTGGCTACCACTAATCTGATTTCTGTCACTTACAGTTTTTTCATTTCTAGAATTTCATATAAATGGGATCAAAATATATAGCCTTTGAGTCTGGCTTGTTTTACTTGGCATAATGCTTTTGAGAGTCATCTATGTTGTTGCATTTATCCAGTTTGCTACCATTCATTGCTGAGTAGAATTCCACTAAATAGATATACTATAATTTGTGTATCCATTCACCAGTAGCTGATGGACATTTGGACTGTTTTCACTTTTTGGCGATTATGGATAAAGTTGCTGTAAACATTTGTGTTTAGGCTGGACATGGTGGCTCACGCCTGTAATCCCAGCACTTTGGGAGGTCAAGGCGAGTGGATTACTTGAAGTCAGGAATTCGAAGCCAGCCTGGCCAAAATACAAAAATTAGCTGGGTGTGGTGGTGCGCGCCTGTAGTCCCAGCCACTCGGAGGTTGAGGCATGAGAATCACTTGAACCTGAGAGGCGGAGGTTGCAGTATGCTGAGATCACGCCACTGCACTCCAGCCTGGGCAACACAGTAAGACTCTATCTCCAAAAAAAAAAATAGTGTTCACATTTCTGTGTAGACGTATATCTTGTTTTCCGTAAATATATAGATTTGAGATGGCTGGGTAGTGTGAAAAGTATGTATTTAACTTTATAAAGTTGCCAAACTATTTTTCAAAGGGATTGTACCATTTTTGTTTCCTAACAGCAACATATAAGGTTGCATTTGCTCCATATCATCACCAATATTGTTATTGTCTGTCTTAAAACTTTAGCCATTCTGGTAGGTGGATAGTAGTATCGCATTGTAGTTTTATTCTGCATTTTTCACAATGACTAATGATTTTGAACAAGTGTCTTAACATTGTTTTGATTTGGCAGGGTTTTAAAAAATTATACAGCTTTGGGCCGGGAGAGGTGGCCCACACCTGTAATCCCAGTACTTTGGGAGGCCGAGGTGGGCGGATTACTTGAGATCAGGAGTTCGAGACCAGCCTGGCCAACATGATGAAACCCTGTCTCTCCAAAAATAAAAAATTAGCTGGGTGTCATGGCGGGCACCTGTAATCCCAGTTACTCGGTAGGCTGAGGTAGGAGAATCACTTGATTCTAGGAGGTGGAGGTTGCAGTGAGCTGATATCATGCCATTGCATTCCAGCCTGGGCAACAGAGCAAGACTCTGTCTCAAAAAAAAAATTATACAGCTTTGAGTGCTCTTTATATATTCTGGCTACTGGTCCTTTATCAGATATGTGTTTTGCAAATATTTTTCCCAGTCTGTGGCTTGTCTTTTTACTTTTTAGATAGTGTGTTTCAAAGAGCAGTAGTTTTAAGTTTTGAATGAAGTTCCATTTTTCAGTCTTTTCTTTTTATTCATACAGGGTCTTGCTCTGTCACCCAGGCTGGAGAGCAGTGGTTCAATTACGGCCCACTGCTGCCTTGACCTCCTGGACTCAGGCAATCCTCCTACCTCAGCCTCCCGAGTAGCTGGTACTATAGGCGTTCACCACCATGCCCAGCTAATTTTTTGTATTTTTTGTACAAACAGGGTTTTACCATGTTGCCCTGGCTGGCCTCAAACTCCTGGACTCAAGAGATCCCCTCACCTTGGCCTCCCATAGGGCTGAGATTACAAGTATGAGCCACTATGCCCGGCCTCAATATTTTCTTTATGGTTAATGATTTTTCTGTCCTATCTCAGAAACAATTGCCCGACTCAGGATCGTGAAGAGTTGCTTCTATTTTTTTCTAGAAATTTTATAGCTTTAGTGTTTACATTTCAGTTTGTGATCCATTTCCAGTTGACTTTTATGTATAGTGCAAGAGATTCATTTTTTGAATATAGAGATATGTAATTGTTCCAGCATCATTTGTTTTTAAAACTAAAAAAGTATACATTGTCTATTGAATTAACTTGGCATCCTTGTCAAAAATTAATTGACCATATATGCATGGATCAATTTCTGGAATCTTTAATGTGTTTCATATCAGTGAAACTACATGTTACCTTTTGCCAATACTGTGCTGTCTTGAATATTATAGCTTTATTTTAAGTCTTGAAATCAGTTAGTATGAGTACTCCAACTTTTTTATTTTTTATTTTTTACAAAATTGTTTAGGTTATGCTAAATTATTTTTTCCATATAACTTTAGAATTCCCTTATAAATTTTTGAAAAAGAAACCTGAGATTTTATTTATGGCAAATTAAAATCTGTAGATCAATTTGGAGGAGAATTGTAATACTGATGATATTGAGTCTTCTGATCCATAACACAGTATATCTCTGCAATGAAGTCTTTGATTTCTCTCATCAGTGTTTTTGATGCTTTTCAACCTAGAAATCTTATAATACTTTGTTAGATTAACCCCTCAGTATCACATGTTTCTTGATGCTGTTGCAACTGGTGCTTTTAAAAATTTCATTTTCTTATTGTTCACTGTTGTGTATAAAAATACAATTTTTTAAAAATATAGGATGGAAAAGAAAAAAGAGCAATTTGTATATATTGATCTTATATTCTTCAACTTTTCCAGTCACTAATTATATCTAGTAGTTTTTTTTCTTGTTTTTGTTTTTGTTTTTGAGACAGTGTCTTGCTCTGTTGCTCAGGCTGGAGTACAATGGCATGGTCTCAGCTCACTGCAACCTCTGCCTCCCGGGTTCAAGCGATTCTCCTGCCTCAGCCTTCAGAGTAGCAGGGACTACAGGCGCCTGCCATCGCATCTGGCTAATTTTTGTATTTTTAGTAGAGACGGGGTTTCACCATGCTGGCCAAGCTGGTCTTGAACTCCTGACCTCGTGATCCACCCGCCTCGGCCTCCCAAAGTGCTGGGATTACAGGCATGAGCCGCCGCGCCCGGCCTAATATCTAGTAGTTTCTTGTAGATTCTTTTATATTTTCTGCATAGATAATTATGTTTTCTGTGAATAAAGGCAGTATTATTTTTCCTCTTCTATCTATAAGTATCTTTATATTTTTTCTGTACCTTGTTGCATTAGCTAGGCGTTCTATTCAATATGATGTTGAATAGGAGTAGTAGTGGATTCCTTGCCTTCTTCCTGATCTTAGGGGGAAATCATTTCGTCTTTTACAATTGTGAGTTAGCTGCAAGTTTTTCAAAGATGCTCTTTATCAGGCTAAGGAAGTTTCCTTTGATTTCTAGTTAGCTGAGTTTTTCCTTTTTTTAAATCATGAAGGGCTGCTGAATGAATGTTGTACTTTTTCTGCACATATAGAAATAGTCATATAGATTTTCTTTCTTAGGCTGCTGACACTGTGAATGGCATTGTGTTTGACTTATGAATGCTGAACCATTCTTGCATTCCTAGTCTAAACTCCACATGGCAGTAATAGATTATTCTCTTTTATTTTATGGATAAAAATCATGGATAAATGACCTGAAGTAGATAGCAATTTCTTAACCATATGTGTGTTTTATAAGTCATAGAAACTCTTCCATTCTAAGGGAAGTGCTAACTCTCTTGCTTAACATACAATACAGATAGCATGTTTTTTGCTTCCTCTTCATTTGGTCTTTTAGGCCATCAAAAGTGAGTGAGGGGAAAGGTAACAAAAATAGTGTTTACTGGGCAGTGTGTATGTTTTTCTTGTTTAATCTCACTTGATGGAAAGTGAGGTCCATCAGACAATTTGTACCACGAAGTCTTGGAGCTAGTAAATGGGAGGGTCAGAATTTAAATGCAGGTGTTTGGGATAAAAGCATTATTAGTTCACTATATAGTATTGCCTCTCTTTGGAAGTGAGTGGGTATGTTCCTTCATGTGTTTGTGTTTGTGTGAGAGACAGACGGAGGAAGAGAAGGACAGGCATTAGGAGAGTGAAGTAGAAATTGATTGAGCTTGATTTGGCTCTCTAAATTTCATTGAATTTGGTAAACATTCAAAAACTAAATGTGTAATGACTACCTTTGTCCCACAGTTAGGATCAACAAATGTGATTAGATGCCTGTCTTCAAAGGAGTTCATGAAATAACCAGTTGGCAAGAGGCAAAGTTTGGGAGTAATTTCTTCTACCCTTCATACACATAACCATCTCTTTCTAGATTGACTGGAGAGGGTTCTAGTGTCCAAGCAGGAATGACCAGACATCATTAAACTTTTGAGTGGCTTTAACTAAAATGTTGGGCCATGACGTGAGGCCCAACCTTGTAGATTTAGTGAGATCTCTTGAGGAGCTACTTCATGTTAAACACCATTCTAAGATTAAAGCAAAACAAGCAAAAAATATGATTTCATTCTTCATTCTTCCGTACCTCACAAGCTAGCAGACAAGATGGAAACATACATAGAAGTGCTTCCAATTTCTGCTTTGTCCTGTCCAACCTTCATTCTGCCAGCAGAACAGTTTTTTGAAAACATGTCCTTTCATTGCTTAAAACTTCCTGGTGGCTCCCTGTTTCTCACAGGACCAAGTTGAAATTTCTTATCAGGACATACGAGGCCTCCACTGATTTGGCCCAGCTTCTTCTATACTTCCACAGCTTGCTCCAAGCACATACCACTCCTTGGGGTGCTTAGAACCTATCGTGATTTTTCATACGTCTGGGTGTTTATGCTGAGCCCTCTGTATAGAATGTTGTATTAATCTGGGTCCTCTGCAAAACAAGCACACAGGATTAAACTGGCAAGGGTTTATTAGTGGAAAACGCACGTGGAACAGACAATGGTGAGGGGGCTGGGAAGACTGAGTGCTGTTAGTCCTTGATGCAAGTCTGAGCCCTAGTGAAGGGAATAGGGAGAGCTGGTTAGGCAGAAGCTTTCCAGACTGCTGTACAGTCTAAAGAAGATTCAGAAAAGCGACTGGGGAGTCCAAAATCAGCTGTTAGTGGAGTCCTGCAACTTCCAGCAACAGTCTGCTTTGGTATCCCTGCTGTACTCAGTGGTTGGTTGGAAGCATCCCTTTGGAGGTGTGACTTAGTACAGACACTAGGATGAATTTCAGCGGCAGATGGGGTCCTTAATCACTTGTGCTCTTTGTAGTTGGAGACCCTTAAGTTGCCTCCTCTTGGCCTCTTCTTGGCTGCCATAAATTCCTTTTCTCTTTCATTGAATTCTTCCTGCTTGTCTTTTAAGGGCCAGCTGTAAATGTTTTTTCTTCCAAAAAAACTTTTCATTGAAGGAAAATAATCAGAATGTCCATCATGGTCCCATGTCCTGCCATGATCATACTGTAATCTTTGCCTGGCAAATTTTTAATACATTGATATTATAGGACCAAAAATCTGTTAGGTACTCAGGAAATGTTTGAATGAATGCACTGGTAGGTCTTGGACAGGCAGATTTAGGGAGAAGGTAGTGGAGGCAGAGGAAACTGCTTAAGCAAAGCCATAGAGGGAGAAGAATAAAGGATTTACACTATAGTTAATAATTGTCTTTTTTCCCCAAATAAGTATATCTTCCCCCAAAGCTGTCATTTTAGAGAAAGCCTATTATGATGCAAAACAGTAGGAGAAAGGAGTGTCTTCCTGGCAGTTGAAAATGATTCATATTTGAGAACTTTGTTGAACAATGTTTTGAGTATTTCCTGAGAGACTTCTTTCCTGAGAGGAAACAGTTGATGGAAATGGAATTTTACTGCCGCCAGGAAAAGTGCGATAAAGATAAAATCTCATGCAACAACTACTACCAGAATAGAAATTTCCATAGAGCAAAGAGATTTCAAAGTCTCAACTAATGGCTCATATGTATTTAGTATTCAGTGCAGCTGAACTGTAATTCTGTAATGGAATTTGACCAATTTTGAGAAACCAGTTTGTAATGTATGAATTAGTGGAGACCCATACATCTTGACGTTTGCTGACTCTGCCAGATGTTGGTTATATTTCTGATGGAAAGAAACAGAGAGCTGGCTGGGATCCCAAATCTTAGAATTGCTACCAGCCGCCTACCACTGCCACATGTTGCAGTGGTAGGAGATAAACATGCTGAGGATAAGGCCTAAAAAAATCACTCTGTATCAGCAACCAAAGATACAGCCCCTAATCCCTATGAAATGTTTTACTCTGTTGGCCTGGGTTGAACTGTGTATGAGGCACGCACTCCCTTTAGCCCAGGCCCAAGTCTGCTCTATACAGTCTCCCTCATGTCTTGTTTCCTTAGAGTTATAACTTGAAGACATGCAAGTTTCCTTATGTGTAATGTGGTAATGATTATTGACACCTAGCTCATGGACTTGCTGTGAGGTTTCAATCAGATAATGTATGCCGAAGGCTTAGACTGTGCCTGGCATAGAGTAAGTGCTCAATAAATGGGAGTTAAATTTCTTTTATTATGCAATGGAAGCAGGACTCTGAGGGTAACATCTTAGTATTGCCAGTTGAGTGTTATCAAAGTCAGTTGTACATGCATTTGTTAAATTATGGGCCACAGCAACCCAGGTCCAGAACTCTATGGACCTGGGCTGCTTTGTCCCAGACTGTAATTAATCTAACACACAGCTGCTTATATTTGTCTTTTCTCCCAAGTGAGGACAGTTTGTTGTGACTTGCAGATAAGCAAAATTACTTGCTTCTCCATTGTGTGCTAACCTAGTGTGGAATAACTTTTTCTTGTCTGTCTAATTTACCCATCACTCTTATTTTCAAATTTATATTATAATTCTCCTTTAGATTACATATCGCTAAGTTAAGAAAGTCCCAGATGTGAAAATAAGGAGCATGCATGATGTATCCCCCTTCACTTGATTTTTGCTGATCAGGTTGGGAAGCTGACCCAATAGCTCTTCACTTCTATATCCTTTCTTCCCTTTCAGTGGAGTAGTTCACGTGGGATATTATCTTCTTTACTTTTGTCTTTTACTACTAGCACATTTCTTTTAACCATCTTCCTCCTTTCTTTTCCAAGTTTTGCCCAATTACATCAAGAACTTCCTCCTCCTCCTCATTCTATCCTATATGAAAGCCAGATACATGAATTGAATTGTAAATGGTAGGAAATGGACTATGACTTTTGAGAGACATGTACCAAGGCAAAGGAAAGCCATGTATTAAAATGAGCAAGAAGAAAGTAGTATTTGAATTCCCAAAGACATCTCATACTCACTGTGTCCAAATCTGAAATCACTCTTTTCTTTAAGCCTTCAGTCCTGCCAAAGCCCTTTGGAAGTTTGTGGCAATCTACTCTCAAGATGTTTCACCAATGGGTTTATTTCATTCTTTTTACACCTACTATTTTTGCTCTGGGCCTGGCCCTCATCATCTTTCATCTTGAGATAGTAATAACTTCTTTTCTCATCTTTTTGTACCCTCTCTGCCCTGAATGGCCTATATAATGGCAAAATAAGGTGTTTTTTTTTCTTTCCTTTTTTAGCTTTTTTATTGTAAAATGAGACAAAGATTTAAAAAATCAAACAAATGTGTAACTTAATACGTATTATGAGGCAAACATACTTGAAATCCCATCCAGATCAAGCAATAGAGCTTTGTTAGTCACCCCAGAATTCCTTCTAGGTGCCCTTTCCCAGTCAAAAACCTTCCCTCCTTCCAAAATAACCATTATCTTGACTTTTAAAGCAGTTATTTCCTTGCATTTCTTTATATAGATAGTGCTGTTTGAAAACTCAAGTCTTGCCACATCCAGTTGCCTTTATGCTAAAATCTAGGAATGCGCAAATTCCCTAACGGGTTTTCTTTTTAAAAAAATTGTTTTAAAATATTTAATTGACAAATAAAGATTGTATAAATTCAAAGTTGTAAATGTGATAATCTGATATACATATACATTGTGTAATGATTATCACAATAAAATTAACTCATGTAATACCACCCATGGTGTACATTAGAGCCCCAGAACTTGTTCATCTTTTATCTGAAAATTTGTGCCATTTGATTATTTTCCCATCTCACCCCCTTATCTCTGGAAACCACTATTCTCTTTGTTTCTAGGATTCAGCTTTTCTAGGATTACACATATAAGTGAGACCATATAGTATTTGCCTTTCCGTGTCTGGTTGATTTCTTTTAGCATAACTGTCCTCTAGGTTCATTCATCGTTATATTCCATTGTATACATATGCCACATTTTCTTTATCTATTTATCTGTTGGTGGATACTTAGGTTGTGACCATATCTTGGCTACTGTGAATAATCCTACAATGAACATGGGGGTGCAGATATCCCTTCAAGATACTGATTTTATTTCCTTTCTCTCCGGCCCTCACAGGTTTTCTCAGGCCTACATTTACAATCTCCTGTTTTGTTTTGTTTTGTTTTGTTTTGTTTTGTTTTGTTTTGTTTTGTTTTGTTTTGTTTTGTTTCTGAGATGGGGTCTTGCTCTGTCACCAGGCTGAAGTGCAGTGGTGCTATCATGGCTCATTGCAGCCTCAACCTCCCCAGGCTCAGGTGATCCTCCCACTTCAGCCTCCCGAGTAGCTGGTACAGGTGCCTGGTTACTTTTTAATTTTTTTGTAGGATAGAGTCTTGATATGTTACCCAGGCTTAGTCTCCTTTCTATGATTCCTTCTCCCCTCCCCAATACCCTAGTCTCTGTCCAAACCATGCTATTTATAGGTTGCTAGATACCTCAGGTGCCTGTTGGTGTTTGCCAGATGCCTCTAGGTATCGACTCCTGTTCCCTCTTTCTGCAGTTGCTACTCTTCCCATTCACTGGTGAAATCCTAGACCCAACTCAAATGTTATTTCTTCTGTGGTATGCTGCCCTGGATCTTCCTTCCCTGATATACCTGAGGTAGAATGAATTCCTCCCATCCCTGTGCTCTGTGTACATTACAGCATTTTACACATGCTATAATGTGTAAAATGCTATAATGTACTATTTATTAGCCTTTTTCACAGTCTCTGTTACCTAACAGATTGTTTGTAGGTGCTCAATAAATTCTCGTTGAATGAATGAATCTATGTAATCCATCTTTAAAACTCTTTCAGGGTGTCAAATTTTCTTCAGAATCAACAAAAATTTCACACAATGTTAAAAACATGTTCATTTTATTTTCTGTCTATAACTATTATAATATTGCTAGTATGGTTTTACTATCTTTTCTTTGTTTGATAAATATTTGCTATTTTGGCCACATTATTGGTAAAATAGACCTTTGTGGCCTTTTCTGGCTACCTACACACCATTTTTATTCTTTCAAGGGTAACAATGATTATTGAATACAACTTTGTGCCAGGCATTGTGCTAAGGCTTGTCTGTGCATTATTTGCTGACTCATCACCCTAATCCTTTATTATTTTCATTTTACATGTCAGAAACTAAAGCATAGAGAAGTTAAATGAGTTAAAGTTATAATGCTAAAAAAGAGTACATTCAGGGTGCAAATACTAGGCAGTCTGACTATAAATGTAAAACTCATTTAGAAAAAAAATTTTCTTTTTCCTCTTTGAGACAGTCTCACTTTCTCTGTCGCCCAGGCTAAAGCGCAGTGGCACGATCTTGGCTCACTGCAACCTCCCCCTCCTGAGTTCAAGTGATTCTTCTGCCTCCACCTCCCAAGTAGCTGGGATTACAGGCACACGCCACCACACCCAGCTAATTTTTGTAGTTTTTAGTAGAGATGGGGTTTCACCATGTTGGCCAGGCTGGTCTTGAACTCCTGGCCTTCGGCAATCCACCCATCTTGGCCTCCCAAGGTGTTGGGTTTATAGGTGTGAGCCATTGTGCCGGGTTGTTTTTTTGTTTTTGTTTGTTTTTTACCATTCTGTGTTATTTCTTATTATGAAAGATAATAGTTCTCAGTAACCAACAGTGGACTTTTGCAACGCATCCATGGAGCACAGCTCATTTATGGAAGTTTGCAACCCACTGCCGCACTGGCACTCTAGTCAGTGCTTTAACATCTTCATTCCCTCTTCCCTTCCTGTGCAAGGGCCTGTCCAGCTCTACTGATACTAGGTATGTATATCTTGTGGTGAATGGGTGGCAACTTGGTTAATGACTCTTTGTTAGCCAGAAATAAGAAGGTTGTTTTTATATTGACATATCTCTCTTCTTAGCCACATATGTCATTTAGCTTATGTCTACTGCCTTAATGGTTATCATCACTATAAATGATGTGCCTTGTGCCTGGCAAGGTGATAAGTTGTGTCTTCTAAAATGATATTGGTCATAAATGTTAATTGCTACTTTTTAACTTCCCTTTGAGGTGCTACAAGGAAATCCATGTATGAACAACTGAGGAAGCAATTAAGCAGAACAGCAGCACAGGAAAATCCAATATTTGGTACTGCACATGGGCTCCTGGGCTTACAGAAACTCAGACCAGGGGCCCCAGAGGAATTGGCTTTGAACTAGCAGCAGTGGAGGCTCAGCCTTTTGGGGAATCATTGATGGTCATCAGTAGATGGCTCAGACGAATGAAGTCTAGTCTCACATGAGTGTTTTTCCTGTTTCCCTCATTAACTTGTCACTTTTCCAGGGCAGAAATTGTAGCCTTTCTTTGGTTGAGTCCTGTGCCCCTTAATACTGCCCAATCCTGCATATGGCATAGATATGGCATTGTTCACCTGCAGGCACTTCTTGTCTATTTTAAATAGCCCTCTTACTGCATTTTGGTTTTTTAAGTCAGTTTTCCATTTAAGCAAATTGCTAAGGTTTATCTAGAATTTTTGGTTGTGTAAAACTTAGCAGCAGCAGCTAACATTTTCTGTTTCTCTAGCAAATGCCAGGTGCTGTTTAAAACACTTTCTACATAGTTACCTCTTGTAGTCCTCTCAAAAATCCTTTGAGGTAGGTACTGTTATTATCCCTGCTTTCTAGCTCAGGATGGAAATTGGCATCACTTTGCAGCTTAGAAGATTTCTCGTTATAAAGAAATTTGTTAGGGAGTTGTGTTGATGCCCACCTGTAGTCCTAGCTACTTGGGAGGCTGAGGCAGGAGAAATCCTTAGGCTCAGGAATTCAAAGCTGTAGTGTGTGATGATCTTGCCAGTGAATAGCTACTGCACTTGAGCCTGGGCAACATAGTGAGACCGCATCTCAAAAAAAATTGTTGTACTGGGATTTCAGCCGCACTTTCTGCCTAAGGTACTGCTTTGTTTGAAAAGAGTACTTAACAAACATCTGTGTGGCTGGGAGGGTGCCTCTAGAGATAGTGATTTTTCTGTAGGATGAGTTATATAATCATTTTGGGGAAAAAAACACACCATTTTTGTTTTGTTCTTGTTAGAGAAGTGGCTGTAGCATTTTCTTTCAGTTGACACTTTATCAATAGCTTTTCTAGGAAGTTTTATTTTTTTGTGTGTGGGGTGGTGAGCTTCAAGACTATATGTTGCTGTTGTTTCTTTTCCAGACTACCCTACTTCCTGTTGTAGTCTAAGTACTGTAGAAGGGTTTCGTGACTGATGGTCAGCAGTTTGGCTCTTTTGTTAATTCCTGATACTGCAGATGAAATAATGGGTTTTCTTGTCAGGTAAAATGTATAAGTCTACTTCTCAGGTTGACAGGAAGAATAAGCTAGAAGTACTTCTCAAAGAAAAACATTTCAGAGATAACTTCTGATTTTGCTTTTTCATTTCCTAACCTTGTTCTCCTGTATCCTGCTCTACTCCTAAACAGGTATGTGATTTTGGCAATTCATTTAATCTCTCTGAACTTCAGTTTTCTTATTTATAAGGTTTCTCTAACAATTCTATGAGATAATGCCTGTACAGTGCACATCACAGGGACTGGAATATAAAAAGCACTCAATAAACCTTAGCTGTTAATAGCAACCATGTGAATATAAAAATGCACACTTCCTCAAGGGCCTGAATACTCTCCAGGTTCGTGCTCCAGGAGTATTATTTTTTGTTTCGTTTTGAGACAGGTTCTTTCTTTGCTGCTCAGGCTGGAGTGCAGTGGCATGGAACACAGCTCACTAAAGCCTCAACCTCCTGGGCCCAAGTGATCTTCTGCCTCAGTCTTTGAGTAGCTAGAACTACAGGTGTGTGCCACCATGCCAAGCTCTGTGTGTGTGTGTGTGTGTGTGTGTGTGTGTGTGTGTGTGTGTGTGTGTGTGTGTGTGTGTGTGTGTGTGTGTGTGTGTGTGTGTGTGTAGGTGGGGCCCAGGCTGGTTTTGAACTCCTGAGCTCAAGTGATCCGCCCACCTCGGCCTCCCAGAGTGCTGGGATTACTGGCGTGAGGCACCACGCCTGGTCAAATTGGTGTTATTATTCTCAAAAGGAAACCTAGGTTGATATCCTGCTTACCCTAAGGAAGGTTCTTCAAAGGTGTTGTACTATTCTTGGCTAAAGAGCATGAGAAGAGCAGTAACTAAAAGCACTTTAGTGGGCAGATGAGAAACCAGGTAGATACTGGAAATAGGTATTATAATACCTAAGTTTGTGTGATTTTATTCTGAGAACATGACATTTGGTTTCATCTTCCTACAATGGAAGCAAATGAATGGATAACTAAAAGTGGTATGATGGAGAAGATTGAGTCCTGAATTTGTGTAGTATGCTCTTCCATCAGGGATTGAGATTAGGGGGAGGAGGAGGTGGTAGGAGAGGGAAGAATATTTAAGTAAGAGGAGACATTTGGCTGGTCATGGAAATGGATGTCAAGATTCATGCCCCACCTGCTAGTAAAGTTAATCAAAACCAGAGAAATTAGGAAGCCTCACTGTAGAGCAGATTTTGTTCATTTCCCCTCTCCCTTCCTCTCCTCAAATTCCCCACAATGTGTCTGATTGCAGCCAGTTGTGGCTGGGAGTTCCAAGCCTCTCCTCCAGAGATTGGTATTCACTAGGTTTGGCCTGACACATGGAGCTTTGCATTTTGAACAAGTTCCCTGGGGATTCTCCTGCAGCCCTTCTCAGAAGCACCTTTTGAGAAAACCTGGATGCAAATTAAGGCCCACATATTGCCGTAATTGGTCAGCCTGGAATGATCAAGCCATACGCATGCACTTGTCCTCTTGCATTTTTGTCAAAATGGGAACACATGCATTTCTCTTTACTTTGGGAAAATCAACTTTTTATATTAATGTGGTTGCTAATAATAGCTAAAGTTTATTGAGTGCTTTTTATATTCCAGTCACTGTGATGTGCACTGTACAGGTATTATCTCACAGTATCATTAGAAAAACCTGGTTGTTTTCTGTATTCTGTAAATAAGGAAACAGGTGCAAGGAGATTAAATGAGTTGCCCAAATTACATAGCTGCTTAGGAGTATTGCAGGAAGTTTATTCAGATAACCTACTTGCATCTGGACTCTGTTTTGTTCTTAATTGACCTCAGGTACATGGAGTTGTTGGCTGCCCTTTAACTGCTACGCTGCACTGTCTTTGGAGCCAAGCACCTTTTTTTTTAATGTTTCAGAAACAAGCCTCAATTTACTTTAAAAAATTCTTTTTAATTGTGGTAACATACACATAACAGAATTTACCATCTTAACCTTTTGTTTGTTTATTTGTTTATTTGAGATGAGGTCTCGGTCGGTTGCCCAGCCTGGAGTGCAGTGGCATGATTTCAGCTCACTGCAGCCTCCGCCTCCCAGGTTCAAGTGATTCTCTGCCTCAGCCTACCAAGTAACTGGGATTACAGGCTCCCAGTGCCACTCCTGGCTAATTTTTGTATTTTTAGTAGAGATGGGGTTTCATCATGTTGGCCAGGCTGGTCTCAAACTCCTGGCCTCAAGTGATCCGCCTGCCTCGGCCTCTCAAAGTGCTGGGATTATAGGCATGAACCACTATGCCTGGCCCATCTTAACCATGTTTAAGTGTACGGTTCTGTGGCATTAAATGCATTCACACTATTATGCAACCATCACAATTCTCTATCTCTAGAACTCTTGTCATCTTGCAAAACAAACTCTGTATTCATTAAACAATACCAGCCCCTGGCAACCACTGTTCTTCTTTCTGTCTCTATAACAAAGCCAATCAATTTTTGTGTTAAGAGTATACCATTAATCTCTACAGCCAGTAGCTTTCTTTTTTTTTTCTTTTTTTGAGACGGAGTCTTGCTCTGTCGCCAGGCAGGAGTGCAGTGGCGCAATCTCGGCTCACTGCAACCTCTGCCTCCTGGGTTCAAGCGATTCTTCCGCCTCAGCCTCCCGAGTAGCTGGGAGTACAGGTGCGTGCAACCATGCCCGGCTAATTTTTGTATTTTTAGTAGAGACGGAGTTTCATGGTTTCATCATGGCCAGAATGGTCTTGATCTCCTGACCTCGTGATCCGCCCGCCTCGGCCTCCCAAAGTGCTGAGATTACAGGCGTGAGCCACCGCACCCGGCTGCCAATAGCTTTCTATTGAATTTTTAGATAAAAAATTTATGAATCAAACCAGGATTTATAAACATATACTCAATATTGAAACAAGAAGCCCGTAGACATTTTAAATAGAATTTAGAATGTCTTTAAAAATGTGCAGTTGTAGCTTTTAAATGACTTGAAGTCTGCTCCACTATATGAAACAACTAGATTAATATTTGGTAACTTACACAT
This sequence comes from Cheracebus regulus, assembly GCA_963574635.1. Taxonomy (NCBI): domain Eukaryota; kingdom Metazoa; phylum Chordata; class Mammalia; order Primates; family Pitheciidae; genus Cheracebus; species Cheracebus regulus. The sequence continues at coordinate 3,738 of CAUYQU010040324.1, read as the reverse complement.
AAGAAAGCTGCACTGAAAGGAGAAACAAGCCCTATTGCTGAGTGGTTCCTTTATGCTTGAGAAAGCAGTTTCTTTGGAAAAGAAATACATTTGTGGTCATATGAATTAATGCAGACTGCTGCATCAAGGCTAAAAATCCTTTATGCTCAGTAACTTTAAATAATGAGATCATATATTTTGGGACGTTTTGGACAGAGCAAAGCAATATGTATTAAAAGTGCTGATTATGAAAGCTGAAGCCCCACTTTTTCCTCCCATCGATTTTTTTAAGTTGAAATTTAGAAAGCTGATTTGTGTGGTTACACAGGTATAGTAATTTTATTTTAAGCTTTTGAAGATACAGTTCCACCCCTCCCAGAGACACACATTTTTGTCTTATCTTTCTGGGAAAATCCTGAACCTAGAAGCTTCTTTTACAAATTTCGTTCTGTGTCAGATAATTAAAGATAAGCTTGATGTAGACAATTTATTATTCTGAAATATACTATGGTCATTATCAATTTTTAGCTATTTTCACAAAGCATTCTTGTGTTTTAATTTTTAGGCTATCTTAAAATACTTAAGTTGTGTCAGTCAGATAGGGACTGAAGGTGCTTTATAATAACTTAAAACTTAGATCCCTTTTTATCTAATGATAAAATCAGTAGGAGTGCATTTTTTCATTCAGGGTCATCTCTCTCTTTAACTCTCTTTCATTTACATTTTAGGTAACCAGGATATATATGATTTTAAAAATTTGACAATTAGTCATCAGGATTTGTTTTGAATTTAACAAGTATTATATGTGGTTACAAATTTTTAAACAGGTTGGGTGAGGTTGCTCATGCCTGTAATCCCAGCACTTTGGGAGGCCGAGGTGGGCGGATTGCTTGAGTTCTGTAGTTCAAGACCAGCCTGGGAAACATGGTGAAACCGTGTCTCCACTAAAAATACAAAAAAATTATCTTGGTGTGGTGGCACACACCTGTAGTCTTAGCTACTCGGGAGGCTGAGCTGGGAGAATCACCTAAGACTATGGAGGTTGAGATTGCAGTGAGCTAAGATCGCACCACTGCACTCCAGCCTGGACAATCAGAGTGAGACCCTTCCTCAAAAAAAAAAAAAAAAGACCTGGCACAGTGGCTTATGCCTGTAATTCCAGCACTTGGAGAGCCAAGGTGGGTGGATCAGTTGAGGTCAGGAGTTCAAGACCAGCCTGGCCAACATAGTGAAACCCCATCTCTACCAAAAAATACAAGAATTAGCCAGGTGTGGTGGCACACGCCTGTAATCTCAGTTACTCTGGAGGCTGAGACATAAGAATCACTTGAACCTGAGAGGTGGAGGTTGCAGTGAGCTGAAATTGTGCCAGTGCACTCCAGCCTGGGCAGACAGAGTGAGACTCCGTCTCGAAAAAATTGTGTTACAGAAAGTGTAAAGTTTACATGTGTGCTTCATTTAAAGCCCTGTTCAGTTTCTTATCTGGACTTTCAGATGGTTTTTATGTCAGTCTAAGTACACATACAAATGTACACAGTACACATATCTTTTTATACACAGTAAGAATCATACAATTCTTGATATTCAATTTAATTTTTAGCTTACTATATGTTACAAATTATTTTATGGGTATTTTCTTAGCTATTCATACATTTTAACAGTCCCACAGTATTCCAGTGTTTGGGTATTCTGTAGCTAATTTAAACAGTCCTCTCCTGATGGACATGTGGATTATTTAATTTGTTTTAATATTATAAACAATGCTGTCATCAAACATCCTTTTACATTTTTGTTTGTTCATGTTTATGGAATCACATAAAAAATTTTTAAAGCAAAATTGGAGTAATGATATTGAAAGTTTATACGTTTTGCTATTTGATAGTTCCTAATTTTAAAAAAGCCAGTGTAAAAATAACGTTTGGAAGAATAAAAATGAAAACCAGTATCATACACTTGAACATAGATATCTAAACATACATGTAAATATTATTTTGAATAATTACAGCTATCATTTAATGATCACCAACATTACTGTATTTATTCCTCACAACACTATTGGGTAGGTACCATTTAAAAACATTTTTAAGGCAGCTTTACTGAATTATAATTGATATACAAACTGCACATATTTAATGCATACAATTTGATGAGTTGTACATATGCATACACCCATGAAACCACTACAACTAAAGTAATAGACATATCTATTGCCTCTAAAAGTTTCCTTATGCTTCTCTGGTTTGTTGTTGTTGTAAGAACATACAACATGAAATGAAGTGGGATCATACAGTCATTTGTTTTCCTGTGACTGGCTTATTTCATTTAGCAAAATGTCCTCCAGGTTCATTCATGTCACAATGGGATGATTTTCTTTTTTTAAGACCAAATAATATTCCATTGTATGAATATACCACATTTTCTTTGTTTTTTGGCCAATTTAGTTTTATTTATTATTGCTTCATTTCCCACTTTCACCTTCCCAGAACTTACTTTATTTTATTGTTGTTATTATTTTGAGACAGAGTGTTTCTCTGTAGTCTAGGCTGAAATGCAGTAGCATGATCTCGGCTCAGTGCAACTTCTGCCTCCCGGGTTGAAGCAATTCTTGTGCCTCAGTCTCCCCTGTAGCTGCGATTGCAGGCACGTACCACCATCCCCAGCTTTTTTTTTTTGTTAGTGGAGAAGGGGTTTTGCTACATTGGCCAGGCTGGTTTTGAACTGGCCTCAAGCAATCCACCCGCCTCGGCCTCCTAAAGTGCTGGGATTACAGGCATGAGCCACTGCACCTGCCCCCCAGAACGAATTCTGAACAATTTCTAAACATTGTATGATTCTATTTATAAACACTTCAGCTATCATTGTTATTTAACATAGAAAATATTAATATATATTATGGGCAGAAATGCTGTAATAAAAGCACTTTTATGTTGTAATATTAAATGTAAATATTTGATTAAACTTACAGCTTTCCTTGGTTCATCAAGTTGGGTAATAAATTAACCAGACAGGTTCAAATTCAATCAGATAGTGAATATATCATATTTTCTTTTTTTTTTAAATATATATTTTATTGCGTTTTAGGTTTTGAGGTACATGTAAGGAACATGCAAGATTATTGCATAGGTACATACATGGCAATGTGATTTGCTGCCTTCTTCCCCATCACCTATATCTGGCATTTCTCCCCATGTTATCCCTCCCCAACTCCCCACCCCCCACTGTCCCTCCCCTATTTCGCCCCCACAGACCCCAGTGTGTGATGCTCCCTTCCCTGTGTCCATGTGTTCTCATTGTTCAGCACCCACCTATGAGTGAGAACATGCGTTGTTTGATTTTCTGTTCTTGTGTCTGTTGAGAATGATGGTTTCCAGGTTCAACCATGTCCCTACAAAGGACACAAACTCATTGTTTTTTATGTCTGCATAGTATTCCATGGTGTATATGTGCCACGTTTCCCCTGACCAGTCTATCATCAATGGGCATTTGGGTTGGTTCCAAGTCTTTGCTATTGTAAACAGTGCTGCAATGAACGTTCGTGTGCATGTGTCTTTATGATAGAATGATTTATAATCCTTTGGGTATATACCCAGTAATGGGATTGCTGGGTCAAATGGAATGTCTATTTCTAGGTCCTTGAGGAATTGCCACACTGTCTTCCACAATGGTTGAACTAATTTACACTCCCACCAACAGTGTAAAAGTGTTCCTATTTCTCCACATCCTCTCCAGCATCTGTTGTCTCCAGATTTTTTAATGATC
>CAUYQU010040323.1:0-85319 GCA_963574635.1 Cheracebus regulus | reverse complement strand
TGGCTCCTCTGCCGGGAATCTCCCGGTCTGTGGGCTACAAAAATTGGTCGGAAAGTGCGGCGTCCACTCGTTCTCTGCGCTTTCACTGGGAGCTACATTCCTGAGCTGTTGCTAATCGGCCATCTTGGATCTCTCTCCCAGAGTGATCTTTTTAAAAAGCAAAACTGATCATATCATCCTCACCTGCTTAAAACCCTTAAATTTTTTCCCCACTCTCCTAAGATAAAATCTAAAGTCCTTCATATGCCTGGAAGGCACACTTTGTCCTTACACTTCTTCCCATTTGGCTCCCCATGGCTATTCCTAGAACACACTGATGTGGCCCTCAAACCAGAGGTCATCCTACTTGCAATGCTGTTTCCCTTTACACAGCTGCCAACTTCTCATACTTCAGATCTCCACTCCAATGTCACCTTCCCAGAGAGGACTGCCTAAAAAAGTCTGTCATCCCTTTTACTCATTGCCATGTTACTGCCAAAGCACTACTCACAATCTGGAGTTATTTTAATTGCATTATTGATAAAGTACCCAACTTGAATGTAAGTCTCTTGAGGGCAGGAACCTTGTGGTGGTGTGCAGTCAAAACGTTCGACAACAGGTTCTCAAAAAACCCAAAGCCCTGATGTACATCATTTGTCAATTTCCAGTGTACTCACTACCGCCATGTCTAATTTCAAACAATGTGACATTAACCAGTTGCAAATTTTCCAGAAAATTTAACAATCAGCTTTCAAAAGCCAGTCCAGGCCAGCTCCAGCACACCACTGGTGTCTCACCTGGCTTATTGATTACTGCAAATAAATAGAACTAGGAAAATGGCAGGCACAGAGGATGAGTTCCATAAACGTGTTGAACATTCAGTTGGGATAAAATAATTCTTGATTCTATTCTAACAAATAGACTGCAGCTAACTGAGTCTCTTGGTGCTCTAGCTGCCGAACTATATAAGAAGTCCTCTAAAACTTGTAGAGAATTACTCCAGAAGAACTTGTTCAACAGTCACCAAAATAGGACCCTGAATTAAGGAACTTCCCTTCCGCCTAACAGAGTCTCCATTTATCTACTTTGCTTTCTTCTGAAACCTGAAAGACTGAATGATTTCAGCTAGAAAAGGCAGAGAAGACAAGCAAATGTATCAAGGGGGTTTGTAGGAGGCTAGGGAAGAAGCTAATTCAGCTGAATTTTGGCAGCATTTGAACTTTTTTTTTTTTTTTTTGAGATAGTCTGTGTTGTCCAGGCTGAGTGCAATGGTGCGATCTCAGCTCACTGCAACCTCTGCCTCCTGGGTTCAAATGATTCTCCCGCCTCAGCCTCTTGAGTAGCTGGGATTTGCAGGCATGTGCAACCACACCTGGTTAATTTTTGTATTTTTAGTAAAGATGGGGTTTCACTATATTGGCCAGGCTGGTCTCAAACTCCTGACCTCAAGTGATCCATCTGCCTCAGCCTCCCCAAGTGCTAGGATTACAGGTGTGAGCCACCACGTCCGGCCAGCATTTGAACTTTGAAGGTGTGGTGAGGTTGAAGGGATGAAATTGGAGATTGGGGATAACAGCTATGCGACTGACAACAACGGAAGTGAGTCAGGCAAAGCGGCTGCTTAAAAGTTTTGCTCCAGTCACAAATGGGCTTTTCCAGCGACGTCTCTTTGAGCTTTTATAGAGACCTTACATGCTTTTCAATGCTTCTTTTGGATGCTAGACCATCTCCTTTGATTACACACTATGTGACGTCTGGCCACAAGGGAGAGGTTGTGGTTGCATTACCCAAATCACAGCCACACACCCTGGGGCTGTAAGGGTCTGTGCTGTAAACCTAGGGTGAAGCTCAAAGCCGTGGATATGCAGAAAGGACTTTGACTGTCCATTCACATGTCACTGAACCAAGGGATGCCTGGTGTTACGGACTGGGTGCTTCTGTCCCTCCAAAAATCACAGGTGGAAGCCTCAATATCACATGTGGATGTGGGGGCTTTGGGTAATTAGGTCATGAGGGTGCAGCACTCATGAATGGAAGTAGTGTCCTTAAAAAAGAGATCACAAGGCCGGGTGCGGTGGCTCACACCTGTAATTCCAGCACTTTGGGAGGCCAAGGAGGGTGGATCATGAGGTTAGAAGTTCAAGACCAGCCTGGCCAACATGGTGAAACCCCATCTCTACTAAAAGTACAAAACTTAGCCAGGCATGGTGGCGGGCACCTGTAGTCCCAGCTACTCAGGAGGCTGAGGCAGGAGAACTCCTTGAACCCAGGAGGAGGAGGCTGCAGTGAGCCGGGATTGTGCCACTGCACTCCAGCCTGGGTCACAGAGCAAGACTTTGTCTGGGGAAAAAGAAACAAAAAAGATCACTGATGTACCACCCATTTTAAGACAGGAAAATTTTTTTAAATAAAATAAAAATAAAGGAGAGCAAACTTTCCCCTCTTTCTGGATGGGAGGACATGATGAGAAGGCAGCTGTCTGCAAGCTGAGAAGAGGGCCCTCACTAGAACCCAAACATACCAGTGCCTGATCTTGAACTTCGAGCCTCCAGAATGATGAGAAAGAAGTTTCTGTTTTTATGAGCCACTCAGTCCGTGGTACATGCTATAGCAGCCTGAACTAAGACGCCTGGCTAGGGCTACAGTGACCGATCTCTTAAAGTTGCTCAGAATGAGTGGGGAGGCAGCCCCTGACCTATTGGCAGAGGCCTTGCACTAGTCCCTGCAGTATTTTAGTGAGTCTTTAATACTTTCATTGCACAATTTTCCTTTATTGTTTTCTTGGACTACATACTCATGACTACTATTATTTTTTACTATCATTAGTTTCTAACTAAATGTCTTAAAATGTGTTCTTATTTAAAGTAGTTGGGTGGGTGGATTATTACTAATTAATTCATTAGTTTATCTAGCTTGCTCTGTTTCCCAGGCTAGAGTGCAGTGGAGCAAACATAGGTCATTGCAGCCTTGAACTCCCAGGCTCCACCAATTCTCACGCCTTAGCCCCCCAAGTAGCTGGGACTAAAGGTGCATGCCATTATGCCTGGAAGAAACATTCCTTTTATTTGAGACAGAGTCTTGCTTTGTTGTCCAGGCTGGAGTGCAGTGGCACAATCTTGGTTCAATGCAACCTCTGCCTCCCGGGTTCAAGCGATTCTCATCCCTCAGCCTCCGGAGTAGCAGGGACTACAGGCACCCAACACCACGCCTGGCCTAATTTTTGTATTTTTAGTAGAGGTGGGGTTTCGCTATGTTGGCCAGGCTGGTCTCAAACTCCTGACCTCGTGTGATCTGCCCACCTCGGCCTCCCAAAATGCTGGGATTACAGGTATGTGTTACTGCACTCAGCAGGAAACATTCATTTTAAAAGAGACCTTTGTATTAAACATACAGTCCTTAGAATGTGTAAACATATTGCCGATGAAAATGTAAGCGCTTTAGTTTAACTGGTTTAACAGCTTGTTTTAGGGCAAAAAAAAAATAATAAGAAGAAGAAGAAGGGGGAGCAAGAAGAAGGAAAAAGAAAAAGTGGAAGAACAAGAGGAAGAATTAAGTGAAAGGAAGAACTGATCTCCCAGTCCTCCCTGTTGATAGCCGTGCCTCCCAGAGGGTGGCCTCCCACCAGCTGCATCAGATTTGCTGGGGATACTTAAAAATAGAAGTAACTGAGGCTGAGCTCAGTGACACACCTGTAATCCCAGCACTTTGAAAGGCCAAGGGTGGAGGATCTTGAGTTCAGGAGTTTGAGACCAGCCTGGGCAAAGAGTGAGACCTCATCTCTACTAAAAATCAAAAAAATTAGCCAGGCATGGTGGCACATGCCTGTAGTCCCAGCTATTTGTGGGTCTGAGAGGGGAAGATTGCTTAAGCCCAGGAAGTGGAGGCTGTAGCCAGGCTGGAGTGCAATGGCACAATTTCAGCTCACTGCAACCTCTGCCTCCTGGGTTCAAGCAATTCTCCTGCCTCAGCCTCCTGAGTAGCTGGGACTACAGGCGCCCACCACCACGCTCGGCTATTTTTTGTATTTTTAGTAGAGATGGGGTTTCACCATGTTGGCCAGGATGGTCTTGATCTCTTAACCTCGTGATCCACCCACCTCGGCCTCCCAAAGTGCTGGGATTACAGACATGAGCCACTGTGCCCGGCTGAGACCTTATCTTTAAGGAAAAAAAAAAAAAGTAGGTAACTGATCCCCCATCTACAGAATCAGCATCTGTGAGTGGAGGGAGTCCAAGAATCTTTCTGTTATCGAAGATCCAAGATGGCCAATTAGACATAACTCCACTGCAAAACACCCAGTGAGAGAGACACAGAAATCCAGACATCTTCTAACTCCAACTGAGGTACCAGGTGCATTTCAATGGGTCTGGTCCGATGGTGAGCAAAGCCCAGTCAGGGCAGACCAAGGCAGGGAGGGGTGCTGCTTCACCCAGAAAGTGCATCTGACCAGCTAGTCCGAGGCTCCCCCTCTGGCGCTCCAGTCCAGATACAGTGCTTCCCCTAAAGCCTCAACAATACACAGAACAGGGAATCTTTGCCAGTCAAGTGCCGAGAATTACAAGCCCAGAGTTAAATAAGAGCCTGTGGACTGAGCTATCGCTTCCTCCCCCCGCCCAGCGAGAGAAGGAGCTGTAAGGGGGAGCAGCTGGACAGACCCCTACCCCATGACTGGGAGAGAGAGGAAGCTGAAAGGGGGAGATGGCTGGGTGTGGCTGGGCGGGTCCCTACCCTCCCCTACAAAGCCCAGAAGGCTGAAGCTCTGACTCTAGTGGGTTGTGCAGCTAGTGCCACAGTCTGAGCTGAACCCTGAAATGATCCAGCCCAGTGGAGGAAGGGCACAACCCACCACTAGAGGGGTGGGACTGGGCTACAAGTTTTAACAAAAAACACAGGAAGCCTAGGTAGCAGCAACTGGACGGTGTTCTTGACAACCCTGCAGCACCTACAGGTCAATGGAAGAAGCAGGCCTAATCTCCCAGTATAAACAAAAAAGACACAGGAAGCTTCCCTAATAACCTGAAGGAGTCCCCAGAAACCCAGTAGTGCCTCCACAGGCAGACAAGCGACCTCACCAAGCAGCTCCCTGACACCACAGCCAGCTAAATCCACAAAGATGGGGAAAAAACCAGCCCCAAAAAGATGAAACCATCAAAGACTAGAACTCTTCTCCTTCAAGGGATCACAACTCCTCAACAACACAGGATCACAACCTCTCAACAACACAGGATCACAACTTGACTGAGGAGTGTGAGGAATTGACAGAAACAGGCTTCAGAAGGTGGATAATAACACACTTTTCTGAGCTAAAGGAACACGTTCTAAATCAATGCAATGAAACAAAAAACCTTGAAAAAAGGTTAGATGAAATGCTAACTAGAATAACCAGCTTAGAGAAGAACATAAATGACTTGATGGAGTTGAAAAACACAGCAAGAGAACTCTGTGAAGCAAACACAAGTTTTAATAGCCAAATCGATCAAGCAGAAGAAAGGATATCAGAGATTGAAGATCAAGACAAGAGAAAAAAGAGTGAAAAGAAATGAACAAAGCCTCCAAGAAATATGGGATTATGTGAAAAGACCTAACCTACACTTGATCGTTGTACCTGAATATGACAGGGAGAATGAATCCAAGCTGGAAAACATGCTCCAGGATATTATCCAGAACTTCCCAAGCCTAGCAAGGCAGTCCAAATTTCAAATTCAAGAAATACAGAGAACTCCACAAAAATATTCCTCAAGAAGAGCAACCCCAAGGCACGTAATCATCAGATTCACCAGGGTTGAAATGAAGGAAAAAATGCTAAGGGCAGCCAGAGAGAAAGGTCAGGTCACCCACAAAGGGAAGCCCATCAGACTCAGAGCAAATCTCTTGGCAGAAACCCTACAAACCAGAAGACAGTGGGGACCAATTCAACATCCTTAAAGAAAAGAACTTTCAATCCAGAATCTCATATCCAGCCAAACTAAGCTTCGTAAGTGAAGGAGAAATAAAATCCTTTACGGACAAGCAATTATTGAGAGATTTTTATCACTATTGGACCCGCTCTACAAGAGCTCCTGAAAGAAACACTAAGCACAGAAAGGAACAAGTACCAGTCACTGCAAAAGCAAACCAGTGGGCAAAGACCGAAACTGCAATGAAGAAAATGAGTCAGCTAATGGGAAAGAAAACCAGCCAGTAACAAAATGGCAGGATCAAATTTACACATAAGAATATTAACATTGAATGTAAACGGCTTAAACGGCCCAATCAAAAGACACAGACTGACAAACTGGATAAAAAGTCAAAACCCATTGGTGTGCTGTATTCAGAAAACCCATCTCACATACAAAGACACACACAGACTTAAAATAAAGGGATGGAAGAAGATTTACCAAGGAAATGGAGAACAAAAGAAAGCAGGGGTTGCAATCCTAGTTGCTGATAAAATGGACTTCAAACCAACAAAGATCAAAAGAGACAAAGAAGGACACTACATAATGGTAAAAGGATCAATCCAACGGAAGGAGCTAACTATCCTAAATATATACATCCGCAATATAGGAGCACCCAGATACATAAAGCTGGTTCTTAATGACCTAAAACAAGATTTAGACTCCCACACAATAATAGTGGGAGACTTCAACACTCCATTGTCAATATTAGACCGATCAACAAGACAGAAAATTAACAAGGATATCCAGGACTTGAATGCAGAGCTGGACCAAGCGGACCTAATAGACACATACAGAACACTCCACCCCAAATCCACAGAATATACATTTTTCTCAGCACCACATTGCACTTACCCTAAAACTGACCCCATCATTGGAAGCAAATCACTCCTCAGCAAATGCAAAAGAACAGAAATCATAACAAACAGTCTATCAGACCACAGCACAATCAGACTAGAACTCAGGATCAAGAAACACCCTCAAACCTGCACAACCACTTGGAAACTGAACAACTTGCTTCTGAGTGTCGACTGGATAAACAATGAAATGAGGGCAGAAATAAAGATGTTCTTCAAAACCAACCAGAATGAAGACAGAACTTACCAGAATCTCTGGGACATCTTTAAAGCAGTGTTGAGGGAGAAATACATAGCAATAAATGCCCACCAGAGAAGAGAGGAAAGATCTAAAATTGACACCCTATCATCAAAATTGAAAGAGCTAGAGGAGCAAGATCAAAAAAACTCAAAAGTTAGCAGAAGACAAGAAATAACTAAGATTAGAGCAGAACTGAAGGAGACAGAGACACAAAAAACCTTCCAAAAAAATCAATAAATCCAGGAGCTGGTTTTTTGAAAAGATCAACAAAATAGACTGCTAGCCAGATTAATAAAAAAGAAAAGGGAGAAGAATCAAATAGATGCAATAAAAAACGATAAAGGGGATATCACCACTGATCCCACAGAAATACAAACTATCATCAGAGATAACTACAAACAGCTCTACTCATATAAACCAGTAAACCAGGAAGAAATAGTTAAATTCCTAGACACTTGTACTCTACCAAGAATAAACCAGGAGGAAGTTGAAACCCTGATCAGACTAATAACAAGGGCTCAAGTAGAGGCAGCAATCAATAACCTACCAACCAAAAAAAGTCCAGGTCCAGACAGGTTCACAGCCAAATTCTACCAGACGTACAAAGAGGAGCTGGTTCCATTCTTTCTGAAACTGTATCAAACAACATAAAAGGAGGGAATCCTCACTAACTCACTTTATGAGACCAACATCAGCCTGATACCAAAACCAGGCAAGGACTCAACTAAAAAAGAAAACTTCAGGCCAATGTCCATGATAAACATTGATGCAAAAATCTTCAATAAAATACTGGCAAACAGATTGCAACAGCACATCAAGAAGCTTATCCATCACGACCAAGTAGGCTTCATCCCAGGGATGCAAGGCTGGTTCAACATACACCAAATCCATAAATGTAATCCATCACATAAACGGAACCAAAGACCAAAACCACATGATTATCTCAATAGATGCAGAGAAGGCCTTCGATAAAATTCAACAGGCCTTTATGATAAAAACTCTCAATAAACTAGGTATTGACGGAACGTATCATAAAATGATAAAAGCTATATATGACAAGCCTAGAGTCAATATCATACTGAAGGGGCAAAAGCTGGAAGAATTCCTTTTGAAATTAGGCACTAGACAAGGATGCCCTCTCCCACCACTCTTATTCAACACAGTATTGGAAGTTCTAGCCAGAGCAATCAGGCAAGAAAAAGGAATAAAGCATATTCAATTAGGAAAGGAGGAAGTCAAACCGTCTCTATTTGCAGATGACATGATTGTATATCTAGAAGACCCCATCGTCTCAGCCCCAAATCTCAAACTGATAAGCAACTTCAGCAAACTCTCAGCATACAAAATCAACGTGCAGAAATCACACACATTCCTATATACCAATAACAGACGAACAGAGAGCCAAATCAAGAGCCAACTCCCATTCACAATTGCTACAAAGAGAATAAAATACCTAGGAATACAAAAAGGATGTAAAGGACCTCTTCAAGGAGAACTACAAAACACTGCTCAACGAAATAAGAGGACATAAACAGATGGAGAAACATTCCATGCTCATAGTTAGGAAGAATCAATATTGTGAAAATGGCCATAACTGCCCAAAGTAATCTATAGATTCAATGCTATCCCCATCAAGCTACCAATAACCTTCACAGAACTGGAAAAAACCACTTTAAACTTCATATTGAATCACAAAAGACCCTGCATAGCCAAGACAATACTAAGCAAAAATAACAAAGCCGGAGGCATCACACTGCCGGACATCAAACTATACTACAAGGCTATAGTAAACAAAACAGCATGGTACTGGTGCCAAAACAGAGACATAGACCAATGGAACAGAACAGAGACCTTAGAAGAAACACCACACATCTACAACCATCTGAGCTTTGACAAACCTGGCAAAAACAAGCAATGGGGAAAGGACTCCATGTTTAATAAATGGTGTTGGGAAAACTGGCTAGCAATGCGCAGAAAGCAGAAATTGGACCCCTTCCTGTCACCTTACACTAAAATTAACTCCCAATGGATCAAAGATTTAAACATAAAACCTAACACCATAAAAACACTAGAAGAAAACATAAGCAAAACCATCCAGGACATAGGCATAGGCAAGGACTTCATAACTAAAACACCAAAAGCAATGGCAATAAAAGCCAAGATAGACAAATGGGATCTAATTAAACTCCAGAGCTTCTGTGCAACAAAAGAAACCATCATTAGAGCAAATTGGCAGCCAACAGAATGGGAAAAAATTTTTGCAATCTACCCATCTGACAAAGAGCTAATATCCAGAATCTACAAAGAACTAAAACAGATATACAAGAAAAAATCAAACAATCCCATTCAAAAGTGGGCGAAGGATATGAACAGACACTTTTCAAAAGAAGACATACATGAGGCCAACAAACGTGAAAAAATGCTCATCATCACTGGTCATTAGAGAAATGCAAATCAAAACCACACTGAGATATCATCTCACACCAGTTAGAATGGTGATCATTAAAAAATCTGGAGACAACAGATGCTGGAGAGAATGTGGAGAAATAGGAACACTCTTACATAGTTGGTGGGAGTGTAAATTAGTTCAACAATTGTAGAAGACAGTGTGGCCATTCCTCAAAGATCTAGAATAGAAATTCCATTTGACCCAGCAATCCAATTACTGGGTATATACCCAAAGAACTATAAATCATCCTACTATAAAGACACATGCACACGTATGTTCACTGCAGCCCTGTGTACAATAGCAAAGACCTGGAACCAACTCAAATACCCATCAATGATAGACTGGACAAAGAAAATGTGGTACATATACACCATCGAATACTATGCAGCCATAAAAAATGATGAGTTCGTGTCCTTTGCAGGAACTTGGATGAATCTGGAAACCATCATTCTCAGCAAACTGACACAAGAACAGAAAATCAAACACCACATGTTCTCACTCATAGGCGGGTGTTGAACAATGAACATGTGGACGCAGGGAGAGGAGCATCACACACTGGGGACAGTTGGCGGGGGGAGGGGAGAGAGAGTGGGGAGGTGGGGAGGGAGGGGAAGGTGGGGAGGGATAACACGGGGAGAAATGCCAGATATAGTATGCGCTAAAATAAATAAAATTTTTTTAAAAGGGATCTTTCTGTTATCAAGTAACCCAAGTAATTCTGAGAAGCACTAAAGTTGGAGAACTATCTTTAAGGGAAGTCTGACTAATCAGCTCATGACAGTCACACCAAACCCTACTGTCTACTTGAAGCAGCTCACCCCATCCTAAACTGAGGCACATATCCCAGGAGCTGGCACAAAGCTTCCAAGATTCGAAAGCTCCCCAATCCAAACGTGCTAAAGAAAGCAGAGCATCTCGACTGCACAGTGATTGGTATAATGACACTCTTCAAAGTTAAATTACTGAGAAGTATCCATTGGAATAGCATTTCACCTTGATTATTACTGATCATCATGGTCATATTAGCTAACATTTACACAGTGCTTACTCTATATCAAACTCTGGGTTAATTGATTTACATGTATTCATCTCATTTCATCTTTACAGCAAAACTCTGTAGTGGGTGCTATTATTTATCTCCACTTTAGAAATGAGGGTAGCAGGCTGGGTGTGGTGGCTCACACCTGTAATCTCAGCACTTTGGGAGGCTGAGGTGGGCAGATCACATGAGGTCAGGAGTTCGAGACCAGCCTGGCCAAGACGGTGAAACTCCATCTCTACTAAAATCACAAAAAATTAGCAGGGCGTGGAGGTGGGCACCTGTAATCCCAGCTACTCAGAAGGCTGAGACAGGAGAATTGCTTGAACCTAGAAAGCAGAGGTTGCAACGAGCCAAGATCACGCCACTGCACTCTATCTTGGGCGACAGAGCAAGACTCTGTCTCAAAAAAAGAAGAAGAGAAAAAGAAAAGAGGGTAGCAGAGAAAGATAACTAAGAATCAATTACAAAGAGTTGAGAATCCAGCCAGGCTATAGGATGCTGTGCAGAGCAGGGCCTTGTGGCCCCAGGAGACCGGGTCCAGCTAGGTTGTTTCCTAATCCACAAACCTACCAACAGCAGTGTATCCTCTGGGATAAATACCCACCAATGCCCAGGGAAAATGTTCCCGGTGGCCGAGAACTCAATCCCTAATGAAAGCTTGGAAAATGAACTGTGTCTCAGTCCAGTCATCCAGAAATAGGGTTCATATTTCACTCCTGGCAGGGTGCAGTGGCTCACGCCTGTAATCCCAACACTTTGGAAGGGAAAGGCAGGAGGATGGCTTAAACCAAGGAGTTAGAGATGAGCCTAAGTGACACTGTGAGACTCCACCCGGGGGCACTGAGGCTGCAGGGAGCCATGAATGTGCCACTACACCCCAGCTTGGGCAACCGAGCGAGACCCTGTCTCGGAAAAAAAAATGACAACTTTTTTTCATCACTAGATTCTTCTCTGAAAATGACGAAATAAGTACTAAGAAATTTTGAATAGCAAAAGTAACAGACACAAGCCATCTCTGTTTTTCTTTAAGACAGGTGGGGATTAGCTTGGTTTCTCAGATGTTAAAAAAAAAAAAAAGACAAAGCAAAAAAGACAAGTGGGGAAAACATTCCCAAGATAGTTAAAAAAAAAAAAAAAAAAAAAAATCGTTGTAGTAAAATCCCTGCATGAAATTGTAGGAAATACACGTTGAAGTCTACTCAGCGCAACCCAACTCATGTTCTCTGCAATTTCACCTCCCCCAGCTGCATTTACACGTAACCCTGACTGTGAAACACTGAGTTAGCTCAAGCATGGACAACTGCCCAGACCTGGGCCAATGGGGGTCTGTATCTCAGGATTGAGAGAGAACTAATTGGTGTCTTCCAGAGGCCAGAGCAAAGGGTGTGTGTTTGGGATTCCTGGACTGCCACGTGCATGGGCACCCACAGCACCCTGGTTCTCAGGTAGGGGGAAAGCTCGCATGCTCGGGTGGAAATGAGTGACCATGGGCACCAGACAGAGAAAGAGGGGCCCCTGTGAGCCCCCACTCCTGGATCAGGCCCTCCCTGGGCTCAGCCTCATTCCTGCCTTATTTTGCTATAGCCAGGTCACGTGGATTTTTTTTTCTTTTTTTTTTTTTTTGAGATGGAATCTCGCCCTGTCACCTGCCTGGAGTGCAATGGCATGATCTCAGCTCATGGCAACCTCTTCTTCGTGGGTTCAAGTGATTCTCCTGCCTCAGCCTCCTGAGTAGCTGGCATTATAGGCGCACGCCACCACACCTGGCTAATTTTTAAATTTTTAGTAGAGACACGGTTTTACCATGTTGGCCAGGCTGGTCTTGAACTCCTGACCTCAGGTGATCTGCCCACCTCAGCCTCCCAAAGTGCTGAGATTACAGGCATGAGCCACCGCGCCCAGCCTGGATTTTTTTTTTTTTGCAGCAAAAAAAAAAAAAGACTGACCAATGCAAAATGGCAAGCTCCACAGCCCTCTGAGGAACCATGACCCTGAGGGTCGCCATAGCTGCCTCTGTTGTTTCTCCCAAAACAAGGCTCCATCCATGGCTCCAAGTCACCCCTGGATTTTATCTCAGCCTAAGCCTGGCTCACCTGTGCCCAGCGCCACCTCCCCGCACCTCAGTTGAACCTGCCCGCACGCTCGGGCTCTGTTTTTCAGTTGCCACCTGGACAATGGACCAGACAACAATTCTAACTCAGGGTTCACGCCACTGCCATTCAGCTGCCCAGGCTTCTCGTGTCTTCCATTGTTTTCCATCTTCCCCCAGTAATACCCAGTTTAAAACCGAGCAAACCCTGAATGCAATGCAATGCATACTACTGATCGGAAGTCTGGAAGCCTGGTAGCAGTCCTGTGGCTTCTCTACCTAAATCCACCAAACAGCGGGGAAACAGCACCTCTGGAAAACTCATGAAGTCAATAGAAATCCTCGGTTACACCTTTCATCTGAAGGGCCGGGGGGTTCCTCTTTCCCCACCTCTCTCAGACTCACTCTCCCTACAGGGTCCTTGGCCATACCTGGGATATAAATGGCGCCACCATTGCACCAATGCGACACAGGGAGCCGCTGGTTCCCATCCCCAAAGCGCGCATCGCGGTGGGGTAGACCTGCAGGGAGAGGCATAGAAAGCACCTGTCAGTTTACATCTGCCTGTCCTTCCCCGAGTCCTCCTCTTCCCCTCCCTGCCCACATCAGGCTTTGGAATACACAGAATGCCAAACACAGTTACAGAACATAAAACAGAAGGTGTTCCCTTTCTCAGGCACACAACTTTAAATTTTTGGGATATCAGCAAAAAGTAAACACTTGAAAATGATCCTTTAAATGAGCAAATTCCAAGGCCAGGCGAGGTGGCTCATGCCTGTAATCCTAGCACTTTGGGAGGCCAAGGCGGCAGATCATCTGAGGTCAGTAGTTTGAGACCAGCCTAACCAACATGAAAGAAATTTGTCTCTACTAAACATACAAAATTAGCCAGGCATGGTGGCGGGCGCCTGTAATCCCAGCCACTCAGGAGCCTGAGGCAGGAGAATCACTTGAACCCGGGAGTTGGAGGTTGTGGTGAGCTGAGATCATTGCACTCCAGCCTGGGCAACAAGAGTGAAACAGTCTCAAAAAATAAAATAAAATAAAATAAAAAAGAAAAATGAGCAAATTCCAAAAATGTGTTTCACTGACTATTCCAAATATAATTTTAGAAAGACTTCAGAACTATAAATATATAAAAGCAATTCACCTGAATGGAAAGAAAATACTCCCCAGAGATCTAATGAAGTCTTCAAACACAGCTAAGAGAATTGACTAGAAGGCTAGGTACTTGCCACACCATTCCTTGTGTTCTTATTTTTATTTCTTTTCTTTTTTTTTAATTAGAGATGGGGTCTTGCTATGTTGGCCAGGCTGGTCTTGAGTGTCTGGCCTCAAACAAACCTCCTACCTCAACCACCCAAAGTGCTGGATTAGAGGCATGAGCCACCACATCTGGCCCCTGTGTTTTTGTTAAATTCCCTAGCCTCTTTGCTATTGCAGAACCTTATAGCATATTTCACTTTCTTTCTTTTTAACATTTTTATTTATTTATTTAGAGATGGAATCTCACTCTGTCGCCCAGGCTAGAGTACAATCGTGCGATCTTGGCTCACTGCAACATCTGCCTTCTGGGTTCAAGCGATTCACCTGCCTCAGCCTCCCAAGTACCTGGGATTATAGGCGTGCACCACCACACCCAGCTAATTTTTATATTTTTAGTGGAGTGGAGGGCTCTTACCATGTTGGCCAGTTTGGTCTCGAACTCCTGACCTCAGGTAATCCACCCTCCTTGGCCTCCCAAAGGGCTGGGATTACAAGTGTGAGCCACTGCACCCAGCCCTTTTTAACATTTTATTAAATTTTTCTTTTTACTTTATAGAGACGAGGTCTCGCTATGTTGCCCAGGCTGGTATCAAACTTCCAAGCTCAAGCAATCTTCCTGCCTCAGCTTCCCAAAGTGCTGGGATTACAGGCATGAGCTACCACACCCAGCCATATTCTACTTTCTTGCTGCAACTTTTCTATTTTTATAGTAAAACCTAATAATTCTTCATTCTTAATTGGTTCTTCATTGATTCAGAATTCTTAAAGGAACTAGAAGTTTAATAAGTCAGCAAGTATTATTGAATACACAGAATTACATGAAGAATACCTTCTCTTTTTTTTTTAAATTTTTAAAATAGGGAACGCTTCACGAATTTGCGTGTCATCCTTGCACAGGGGCCATGCTAATCTTCTCTGTCTCGTTCCAATTTTTTTAGTATATGTGCTGCCGAAGCGAGCACCAAGAATACTTTCTAGGAAAGAACTGTTTCTGAAAATGTTGGAACATTTTCTTAGTGCTATAAAATACTGATAAAACAGTTTTATCAACTCTCTAAGGCAAAGCATGTAGCATCCTTTAGTTGGCCACATCTTTGCCACCATCTGTCAAATGCAAAAAGCAAGATGCTTTCCCGCCTCACAGGACACAGCTATATTTACAGGAGAAGGCCTGGGGGTGGAATATCTTTATGGGAAACTTTATTATTTTCTGAAAAATGAGGTTGCTATGACTGAAAATAATGAATTCAGGTGATGGTTTCTTTGCTACAATACCGATAAAGTTCTTTGTTCACATTCTGAGTCATCTGGAAGACGGAATAACAGAAAACTATCACTTTTAGTTACACATTTGATTTTTTTTTTTTTTTAAATCAATATAGGCTGGGCGCAGTGGCTCATGCCTGTAATCCCAGCACTTAGGGAGGCCAAGGCGTGTGGATCACGAGGTCAGGAGATCGAGACCATCCTGGCCGACATGGTCAAACCCCGTCACTACTAAACATACTAACATTAGCTGGGCATGGTGGCAGGTGTCTGTAGTCCCAGCTACTTGGGAGGCTGAGGCAGGAGAATCACTTGAACCAGGATGTGGACGTTGTAGTGAGCCAAGGTCATGCCACTGTACTCCAGCCAGGGCGACACAGCAAGACTCCATTTCAAAAACACAAAAAAGAAATCAATATAAAAAATGAAATACTTAGGAATGACCCTCAAAATGAGCAAATTCCCAAAATAAATGTTTGACGGTGCATTCCAAATGCAATTCTAGAAGTATGCCATGTTACATATAGTCTTTTGGGTTCATAAAATTACAAAATAACTTTAAACTTTAGATTTGTTTTATTATGCAATTTTTTTAACTATGCAAAATTATTTAAAGTCAATATATATATATATATATATATTTTTTTTTTTTTTTGAGACAGAAGCTCTCTGTCACCAGGCTGGATGCAGTGGTGTGATCTCGACTCACTGCAACCTTTGCCTCCCGGGTTCAAGCGATTCTCCTGCCTCAGCCTCTCAAGTAGCTGTGATTACAGGCGCCCACCACCACGCCCGGCTAACTTTTTGTATTTTTAGCAGAGATGGGTTTCCATCATGTTGGCCAGGCTGGTCTCAAACTCCTGACCTCAAGTGATCTGCCTGTCTCGGCCTCCCAAAGTGCTGGGTTTACAGGCATGAGCCACCACACCCAGCCAATTAATTTTTATTCAAGGAATTTCATGTTGTAATTCCTTCCATGGTTCATCAAGGTCACCTTAGTTCCCCTACAGAGCTGGAATAAAATTTATCATCAAATGAATTATCTTCAGGTTAGCCCTTCTTAATAGAACTGATGTTTAATCCAGTTGTCCTCATGGCCCATAATTCTTTACTTTTGGCTTCTTTCATCTCCTTTTAATATGGATATAGTGATGAAGACTTCAAATTCACCAAGAATCTTTGGGATCTAACTTCTTCAACCAATTTACTTTAGGTCATTTTTGGAGTAGGTGGATCTGCCTCATTCTCCATTTGATGTCCTCTGTAAACATGAGTGAGTTCAAATCATATTCATTCCTAAGCTCTCACAGTCAACTACAGTACAGACCTGTGGAAAATGTCAACACCTTTAACCCCAGACATCATGTGCTCAAGATAAAAGCCGTTAAAACAAAAAGTCATCCTGATATATCAATTCAACATGAAACTGGAATACAAAATTGATAGAGCTGAGACTCTCCCTCATATACAGTCCTAAAATCCAATTTTTTTTCTCACTCTGTCGCCAGGCTGGAGAGCAGTGGTATGCTCTGCACTCCTGGGTTCAAGTAATTCTCCTCCCTCAGTCTCCCACGTAGCTGGGATTACAGGCATATCCACCATCACACCCAGCTAATTTTTTGTATTTTAGTAGAGATGGGGTTTCACCGTGTTGGCCAGGACGGTCTTGAACTCCTGACCTTGTGATCCGCCTGCCTCAGCCTCCCAAAGTGCTGGGATTACAGGCATAAGCCATGATGCCAGGCCTTTTTTTTTTTTTTCCTTTTTTTTATACCCTTTTTTTTTTTTTTTTTTTTTTTAATTTAGAGACAGGGTCTTTGCTGCCCAGGCTGGAGTGCAGTTGCACCATCAGAACTCACTGCAGCCTCCAACTCCTGGGCTCAAGCAATCCTCCTGCCTCAGCCTCCCTTTCCTAAGTAGCTACAACTACAGGTGCATGCCTCCACCTCTGGCTAATTTTTAAATTTGGTGGAGATGGGGCCTTGCTTTCTTGGCCAGGCTGGTCTTGAACTCCTGGCTTCAAGTGATTCTCCCATCTCAGCCTTCCAAAGGTCAGGGATTGCAGGCATGAGCCACTGCGCCCAGCCTGGAACCAACCTTGACGGTTATCAATACTCCAATCACTTTTAAGTGTCTCAGGTATCATAACACCCCTTTCTTATTTGTAGCAAAACTTATACTGAACGATGAGTTCTGGATTGCGAAGAGGATTTTTTTGCACCTGTCTATAACTTTAGATTTTGTTAATGGAACTAAATAAAGTATTACGTATAATTCAAATATCACATAGTTTTCTATTTTTATCTCCGTGTGGGAGAAAAAGTACTTTTTCTGCAGGTTTAATGGTTTCTGACATCCTGAATCTTCCATCACAATAGACTTCCCCATTTCCTGCCAGGAACAGGCAGCTTTATCAGTATCTAAAGCACTATTTCCTGTAGCTCAATGAATGACAAAACCAGTGAAAATACTGTTAAGTTCCCTATTCAAATACTCTTTCATTTCTAAGAACATTAGTTCTTTAAAGTGGGAGGTTTATAAGGAAATACTCTAGCTACCTCAGGTAGCACCTTGCATGAAGATGTACTAATTCAATAAATTAATAAAGAATAAATCAAGATTATATTCAAGTTTAAGCTACATGCAGCAAATAACAGACGGAGGGAAAGGGATCTTCCAAAAGAGTAACAGTGAAAAATGTATTCTAATTTCAAAAAGAGAGAAAAGAAATTCGACATTTGACAGCTACCTATTCTAAGCCTAGTGTTCTAAGCCTAGTGCAAGGGCAATGAGGTGTTTTTTACATGCATGCTATTTAAAGAAAGGAAGAAGATGCTATCTTCCAGAGACTGGCTTTCAATAGACTGAATGGGTAAGGGGAAATTCACATCAAATACACTTCTGGTGTCTTTTTAACAGACTGTCTTTAGAAAATCATCAAAAGTCAACAGAAACCAGGGATGCATTACCTTTGGATGGACACCCTAAGGAGCTCACTTTACACACCCTGTTGGAAGCTAGCCCTGCATGAAAACTCACCTCAGCTGTGTAAATGTAGATGGTGTTGAAGTTTGCAGCCACCAGAGCCCTTAGTATGAAGAGGAAGCCAATCAGGCCGCCACTAGAAAACAGGAAGCAGAGAGAAATTATAAATGACAGCATGGAGAACCACCTCCTGTGGCCCAGCTCCAAGGGCACTGTGGGCGCTAAGACACACCCACAGATAACTCAACCCGAGTGGGCTGCTGCTTCTCAGCTGGCCTGATTGTGGGGTCCTTAAGCAAACCTCCTTCCAATCTTACTCCCCACCACCCTCTCCATTTCCCCACAGCTGCCAATCACCCTGGCCCCTCACATTAACACACCTGCTGGGCGTGGTGGCTCATACCTGTAATCCCTGCACTTTGGGAAGCCAAGGCGGACAGATTGCTCGAGGCCAGGAGTTCAAGATCAGCCTAGGCGACATAGTAAAACTCTGTCTCTGTCTCTCTCGTGCTTTTTTTTTTTTTTTTTCCGTCTGAGACAGAGTCTGGCTCGGTCACCCAGCCTGGGATGCCGTGGCACAATCATAGCTCACTGTGGCCTCAGCCTCCCAGGCTCAAGGGATCCTCCCACCTCAGCCTCCTGGGTAGCTGGGACTATAGGCAAGCACAACCACACTTGGCTAAGTTTTGTATTTTTTGTAGAGATGAAGTTTTGCCATGTTGTCCAAGCTGATCTCAAACTCCTGAGCTCAAGTGATCCACCTACCTCAGCCTCCGCAAGTGCCGGGATTACTGGTATGAGCCACCAAAGCTTTTTTTCAATTGGGCCAGCATGGTAGTATGTGCCTGTAGTCCTTGCTACTCAAGAGGCTGAGGCAGAAAGATGGCTTGAGCCCAGGAGTTGGAGGCTGCAGTGAGTTGAGACCACACCACTGCACTCCAGCCTGGGTGACAAAGTGAGAGACCCTGTCTTAAACGGGGGAACAAAAAAGCACATCCGCTGCTACCATCCCCTGGCAAACAGTACAGACAACTTGTAGAATACATGATACATATCAGAGCTCAGGCCAGTCCACGCCTGCAAATTAAGAGTGAAATGAGCAGAAAGCGCACATAAGCACGTTGTCCGTATCATAAAACTTTCTTGGCATTGGTTCAAATAATGTGATAAACAACCAGAGTCCCAATTCTCCAGGAAGCATTACACAACTATCCTAAATATTTTGGTGGGTAAAGTGAGCACACCATCATTGGCACCCACAATCCTGTGACAGCTGGAGGAAAATGGGGTCCGTAAGAAGAGGGAAGAGGAGCAGCAGGGACCAGGCAAGAACTTTCTAGTCAAACAGGCAGCCCATTCTCTACTCTCCTGGGTGAAAAGGACTTGTCCCTGAAACTACCGAACACAGTGGGTCAGGAGACTCCTTTTAGAAACCACTGCCCAAAACCTGAAGCAACCAAACAGCAAATACCTTGATGTGCAAATGTTGAGGAGAAGGAAGAATAAAGCGGTGCATCCCATGGTAATGGAAAGGCTCAGCCGTCTTCCCAGGAAATTGATGCCCAGGATATTTAAAGGATTCACTAGAAAGCAAACAGTAAAGACAATTTCTGGGACCTTGGAAGGCAAGTAGCATATTGCAGCCCTGGCACAGATTCATCCTTGACATTTCAGAAAGAAGCAACTTCATCCAAACCTCACAAGTATTCCAGCCAAAATCCAGTCACGTTATCATCAATTTCAAGACTCTTTTAATATACTTTACCCACATGGGTCCAGGAATGATAAGGGCTGGTGCCCAGGATACTTATTTTATCGTGCAGGTCTACTGTAGATTGCCAGTTTGCTAGGCCAGCATTTAAAATGTTTTATATGTTTTCATCAAATTCAAGGTGCCATTGATTTTTTTTCATCAGCTCAATTTAACATTCAGCCATTGGCTTTTAAGTACCATCATTTTATGTCTACTAAAATAGAAATAATGCTGTCAATTGCAATCTAACAAGCCATTGTAAGCCACATTCCAATTTCAGAGATGTTAAAATGTGAGGAGGGGAAAACACCCTAGGATTGATAGAATACAGCACTTCAAAGCTCTAGACTCTTCTTGCCAACACCAATCCAGACTGGAGATTTTTCAGCACCTGTCGGTGACTTGCTCAGTTCTGCTAGGCAGGACCCACGTTACAGGGTCACGCTTCTCTCCGCTGGGACTCAAGTGCACGTAGGCCACCCTACATGCAGAGGGACACTTACGAGCAATTTCACCGATGGTGCTGATGATCATGGTCCGATAGTCAGAGGGTGCAAACATGTGGCAGTG
The DNA here is from genome assembly GCA_963574635.1 of Cheracebus regulus. Taxonomy (NCBI): domain Eukaryota; kingdom Metazoa; phylum Chordata; class Mammalia; order Primates; family Pitheciidae; genus Cheracebus; species Cheracebus regulus. The sequence goes on along the minus strand of CAUYQU010040323.1, from coordinate 64,886 downwards.
GCAGGAGCTCTGGCTCTCCTCTGAGTCCCCCCGAGTCACGACCACCTCAGAGTCCGACTTTGAACCACAGACCAGGTCCCGCTCCAGCAGCTCAGCACTGGCCAAGATAACCCCGTAGTAGGCAAAGGAGATTCCAAGCCTGGAAGTGAGAAAAGAATGTCACCAGCAAACACTGACACCAGACCTGAAGGATGAGGGGGGAGGAGGTACCAAGTGAAAGGTGCAGAATGTGGAAATGAAAAGGGAGGAAGCCAGGCTGCCACACAGAACATTCATGGAAGTGCCTCTTACACATCATACAGATGTACACATGCCTGTTGGGTGTAAACCTAGGAGTGGAATTGCCGGGCCATAGTATACACATACGTCCAGCTGCAATAGATACCTCCAGCTTTCCAAAGTGACTGTACTAATTTGAACTCCAGTCAGTTGTGTATGTATGAAAGTTCCAGTTACTTTGCATCCTTCTCAACCCTTGGTATTATCGGTCTTTCATTTCAGCCATTCTCATGGACTCGTGGATTTGTAGTGGTATCTGGTTGTGTTTTAATTTGTATTTCCCTGGGGACTTTAAGGTTGAGCATGGTTTGATGTTTTTCACTGGTATACATTTTCTGTGAAGTACCTGTTCAAGACTCTTGCCTATTTCTAAACTGGGCTGTTGGCCGGACATGGTGGTTCATGCCTGTCATTCCAGCACTTTGGGAGGCCAAGGCAGGAAGACTGCTTGAGGCCAGGAGTTTGAGACCAGTCTGGGCAACAAAGCAAGACCCATCTCTATGAATGCAAAATAAAATAAATTTTTAAATTTTAATAATTTTTTAAAACTTAAAAAAAAATTAAAAAACAAACTGGGTTGTCTATTTTTTCTTGTTGAAAAAATTACAACATATGTGTGTATATATATGTGTGTGTGTGTATATGATTTGCTGGAAATATACATTGCAAATTTTTTCTCCCAGTGGGTAAGGTTTCCTTTCAGGCTCTTCAGGATATCTTTTTTTATTTTTATTTATTTATTTTTTAAGCAGAGTCTCATTCTGTTGCCCAGGCTTGAGGGCTGGAGTGCAGTGGCATGATCTCAGCTTACTGCAACTTCCACCTCCTGGGTTCAAGCAATTCTTCTGCCTTAGCCTCCCGAGTAGCTGGGATTACAGTCACCTGCCACCATGTCAGGCTAATTTTTTTGTATTTTTAGTAGAGACAGGGTTTGCCATGTTGGCTAGGCTGGTCTCAAACTGCTGACCTCAGGTGGTCTTCCCACCTCGGCCTCCCAAAGTGCCAGGATTACAGGCCATGAGCCATCGCACCCAGCCTTCTTGATGATATCTTATGGCACAATTCCTAAGTTCCTAACTTAAAGTATCAAAACTTATCTATCTTTTCTGTTATAGTCAGCATGTTTTAGTCCTATTTAGAAGATCTTTGCAGGCCAGGCACAGTGGCTTATGCCTCTAATCCCAGCACTTTGGGAGGCTGAGGTGGTTGGATCACCTGAGGTCAGGAGTTTGAGACCAGCCTGACCAACATGGAGAAACCCCGTCTCTACTAAAAAATACAAAATTAGCCAGGTGTGGTGGCTCATGCCTGTAGTCCCAGCTACTCGGGAGGCTGAGGCAGTAGAATCGCTTGAACCCAGGAGGCGGAGGTTGTGGTGAGCCGAGATCACGCCATTGCACTCCAGCCTCGGCAATATGAGCAAAACTCGGTCTCAAAAAAAAAAAAAGAAAAAAGAAAATTTGCTTACTCAAAATCATGCTGTAGAGAAATGAATCACAGAGGGTACCATAAGAGTCTATGCCATTGAACTTGATTGGTGACTTCAAAGGACCAGTTTCTGTCCTGTGGTGAGGAAAACAACCAGGCTGCAAAAGTTAGGAAGTGAGCTCATGTGCTCATAAGAAAAATTTAAAAACTGGTTGCAGACAATCAGAGATTTTTCCTCTATCTGCCTATGTATCTATTTACTGATTTATTTAGCAATGGTGGTGTTTGTAGAAAGACGAGACATTGCTGGATGTGATATTTGGAGTTGGTCATGTTTTTCTCCCCAGTGGCACTCAGGTAGATTTACTTAAATAGGCTTCCTCCCAGTGCCTCTATTTAAAACTAGTTTTGAAATCATTACACTCTTACCATATGACCCAGATCTGTAATGTGGTCCGTAAATATTTAGCATCCAATAGGTCTGCAAACCTTCCTCTTTTTTCCTGGGATAATGAAAAGAGGGAGACAGAATATACTCAGCAGGTTAAGGATGAACGAAGGTGTTTTCAGTTTTAGATCATAGAAGATGAGAATCACACTGGAGCACGGTGGCGTGGGATACCCACTCAGCTCCTATAAGTACAGCTGACACAAACCCAGAGATCGTTGTTTTTAACACATTTGTCACAGCCAATCTGTCTTTTGGCTTTTTCTTATCATTGACAAGTACCAAAACTCACTGAATTTGAGATGCTAACCTTTTGCTCTTCCTCTGCTCGCCAGCACTGGCGCAGAAGTGGGGAGGGTAGGAGGAAACATGAAAGTAACTGTAAAACTGATCAGAGATTCATCTAAAATTAGCATTAAAACGAAAACTCTTGTATTAAAGAAAGAGTATGAGCCAGGCCCGGTGGCTCACATCTGTAATCCCAGCACTTTGGGAGACGGAGGCAGGCAGATCACCTGAGGTTGGGAGTTTGAGACCAGCCTGACCAACATGGAGAAACTCTGTCTTTACTGAAAATACCAAATTAGTCGGGTGTGGTGGTGCATGCCTGTAATCCCAGCTACTCAGGAGGCTGAGAAAGGAGAAGCGCTTGAATCTGGAAGACAGAGGTTGCAGTGAGCTGAGATCGCGCCATTGTACTCCAGCCTGGGCCACAAGAACAAAACTCCATTTCCAAAAAAAAGAGAACGAGACTTGTTAGGAAAACAATGGCATAAAGTTGAAAGAGGAGATAATGCCTAATTTCTGTCTCTAGGAGGTGTAGTTAGGAAAAGTTCTTGTCCATAGTACTTATTCAATACCTCTGGATAAAAACAATTAAGGATGAGTTACATGATGCTGCAGTAATGGATTTTTATGTAAAGCTACGAATGCTTCAGACGAGGGCACGCCGTTGAAAACCAATAGCTCTTTTCTCAGAAATAGACCTGGGGTTACAGGCTGTTTCTAGAGACACCAGGAGGGTGGTCCTGGATATCCTGGATTTTGTTGTCACAGAAAGTTAGAGTTTGAAGGGTACTTAGAGGCCTCTTGCTCCAGTGGTTAATTTTTCATTTTTGTGGGGCACATAGGAGGTATGTATATTTATGAGGCACAGGAGAGGTTTCAATACATTTCATGAAATAAGCACATCATGGAAAATGGGTAGCCATCCCCTCAAGCATTTATCCTTCGAGCTACAAACAATCCAATTATACTCTAAGTTATTCTAAAGTGTACAATTATTATTAACTATAGTCACTGTTTTACTATCAACTAGCATTATTCTATTTTTGGGGGGGGTACTCATTAACCATCCCCACAACCCACCCCATTCTTCCACTACTCTTCCCAATCTGACCAAGACCCACCACACCTTCCTGCCTCTAGTCTCAGCTCACGTCTCCTCAGGCCTGCAGTGCCTTTTTTTTTTTTTTTTTTTTGGAGGCAGTATCTTGCTCTGTCACCCAGGCTGGAATGCAATGGCATGATCTTGGCTCACTGCAGCCTTCACCTCTTAGGTTCAAGTGATTCTTCTGCCTCAGCCGCCAGAGCAGCTGGGATTACAAGCATGCACCACCTCGCCCGGCTAATTTTTGTAAATTTTAGGAGAGACCGGGTTTCACCATGTTGCCCAGGCTGGTCTTGAACTCCTGACTTCAGCTGATCCACCCGCCTTGGCCTCCCAAAATGCCGGCATCACAGGCATAAGCCATCACTCCCAGCAGGCTCTCCCTCCTTCGAATGCTCAATTTATGTCCCATTTATCCCCCGAAGTGGCTCAAACTGCCATGGCTCAGTCCCTTCTGCTCTGATCACACACATACCCACAAACACACATCCCTTAGTACCACTCACCTGGTTCTAAGCATCTGGGCTCTGTTCTGTTATTGATTCCTTTATATGTGATGTTCATTTCATTGCCCAGATTGTAAGACTGTAACCAGACTGAAGGCAGGGTCCACTGCTTGTAGCTCTGGGCCTTGCTCAGAAGATGACTATGGATGGCCGGGCTCCGTGGCTCACGCCTGGAATACCAGCACTTTGGGAGGCTGAGAAGGGTGGATCACCTGAGGTCAGGAGTTCAAGACCAGCCTGGCCAACATGGCGAAACTCCTTCTCTACTAAAAATACAAAACACTTAGCCCAGCATGGTGGCACACACCTGTAATCCCAGCTGCTTGGGAGGCTAAGGCAGGAGAATCGCTTGAACCCGGGAGGTGGGCGTTGCAGTGAACTGACATCACGCCACTGTACTCCAGCCTGGGTGACGGGGGCAAGACTCTGTCTCAAAAAAACAATGAGATGACTGTGGAGGATATCACTTAATGGGCATGACGGACAGAGACCACAAGTTGAAGGCTTGAGAAGAAAAGCGGGGAGGAGGCAGAAATGGGGTCAGAAGGAGGGAGGAGGGAAGTTGAAGATGGGGGATGGAGAAGGGGGAGGGAGAGGTGAAGTAGGAGAGGAAAAGCAAAGGAAGTAGGAGGAGGAGGAGGAGGCCAGACAGAGGAGGCAGGAATGGAAAGGGAGGCCGGAGAATGCACAGGGAGGACGGGGGACGGGGGATCGTGGAGGGAGGGTGAAGGAGGAGGAAAGAGGAGAGAGAACTCATTTCTGACCTTAGTGCTCCTCAGTCCTGGGTTGGAACTACTGCAATCCAATTCACAAAGCACGTGCCAAAAATAGCTGTACTCAGCTATCTTAGAATCTTACAGCTAGGCGTGGTTTTGAGTTCATGATCTCTGCTAAGACTTGTTCTTTTTGCAACTATTTTGTTTACACTATTGACAATCACAATTTAACAGCTACCTAAAGATTATGTTCTCGTCCCTCTAACCGTAATAGCTTCCTTCTTTTAATCATAGTTGCCTAGCAACTAGTTCGTCCTCCCACCCTGCTTTGCACGGTGAGATGTGATTGTCAGTATCTCAGTAGGAAGGTAGGAGTGAGCTGATGCTGTAATAGTAGCTTTCTGGACTCCAAACCCGTGAGAGTGTGTTTCCAACATTTAGAAAATAAACTAGAATAATGGAATCATTCTGCATCCTTTGGAAGGAAGTTTGGGTTTCTTGTTTGATACAGTTTGGATATTTGTCTCCTCCAAGTCTCATGATGAAATGTGATCCCCACTGTGGGTGGTGGATCCTTATGGGAGGTGTTTGGGTCATGGAGGTGGATCCCTCATGAAGGAATTGGTGCCCTCCCTGCAGTAATGAGTGATTCTCACTCTACCAGTTCATGCGACAGCTGGTTTAAAAGAGCCTGGCACCTCTCTTGCTCCCTCTCTTGCCATGTGACAGGCCTGCTCCCTGTTCACCTTCTGTCATAAGTAGAAGCTTCCTGAGACCTCATCAGAAGCCAAGCAGATGCTGGTGCCATGCTTGTACAGTCTGCAGAACCATGAACCCAAATAAACCTCTTTTAACAGTCACCTGTCTCAGGTATTCCTTTATAATAACACAAAATGAACAGACACATTGCTCCACAATTATAACAGGTTTTGAGATACATATAATAATGGGGGAGCTGAGTACAGTGGCTTACACCTGTAATCCCAGCACTTTGGGAGGCTGAGGTGGGCAGATCACAAGGTCAAGAGATCGAGATTATCCTGGCCAACATGGTGAAACCCCGTCTCTACTAAAAATATAAAAATTAGCTGAGTGTTGTGGTGCATGCCTGTAATCCCAGCTACTTGGGAGGCTGAGACAGGAGAATCTCTTGAACCCAGGAGGAGGAGGTTGTAGTGAGCCAATATTGCACCATTGCACTCCAGCCTGGTGACAGAGTGAGCCTCATCTCAAAAAAATAGTAGTAATAAAAAATAATAGGGGAAATACTCCACAGAAGAAAGTGAGAATACCTTACCAAAACACAATGATGAGTATGGGGAAGGTTTGGCATACAGAATGCTCATAATATTTGCATTACTAGGGCACACAAGCCACCTCACACTTAAAATGCAGGCCAGGTGGCAGTGGGATTCAAGGCTTTTGTCATCAGTGATGTCCTCAGCAACCAATCAGGAACACCCAGGGAAGCCCACCTCTTGCCTGTGTGTAGGACACTCAGATATCACTTGTCCTGCGGCAGCCATAGGACCCTGAGAGTGCAAAGATTCAGGGTGTGGGCAGTGAGGGACTATGTTAACTTCTCTTCCCGGGTCCACAAGGGGCATGATTTCAAAGTCAAGAACTTCCCAGAGCTGTGCCTCCATCCACCTCCGCATCCGGAAACCTAGAGTTCTTCCTCTAACTTTCCCACGCACAGGCTAGGTAAAATTTCAAGTGTGCTTCTTTGAAAAGACAGCCAAAAGCTCCGAGGGAGGCGGCTTTGATTGTGGGCCAGGCAACCAATCCAATATCAGAGTCGAAGATCAACTCCAGAGGAAGTTTGGAAAAGCTCTTCACACTGGAGGAGACCTTGAATGGGGCGGAAGTAACTCCGGGGTTAAATTCCCCCTACCCCCTTACCTATACCGATTTCCCTCTCAGGGAGCCTTCTCTCTCTCTCTCTCTCTCTCTCTCTCTCTCTCTCTCTACCTGTGCGGACTCCATCTCTGGATCCCCTCCCATGACACTGTGGGAGCGCTCGCTCTCTCTCTTTCTCTCTCTCTCTCTCTGCCTAATAAATCACTTTCTGCAAAACTCTCTGATTCCGATACTTACTTGAATGAGCTCACCATGCCACCAAGGCCCTCTTCCCATTCTTGGGTGAATGAGGCCCAAGGACCCGGGAAAACACATCTGATCAGGGGACAGTGAGCATCTCTGGGCCACCCCAGCAGCCCTGCTCCTGTCACCCAGTTACAGGCAGTGCTGCTGCTCTGGATCCGTCTCAGACACAGAGGATGAACTGAGGGCAGAAGAGCCTTTCCCATGGCCCTGCCAGCCCAGCAAGGTGGTACACTGGCAGCTTTTCTCTGTACCTCCTGGTGTCCTTGCTTTGCATTCATTGCCTGCCTTGGTGGTGATGCCATCTCATTCTGCCAGATGTCCAGTATCCCTGGATCCTGTCTTCCTCCTGCTATCAAAATCTGCTAGCAAAATCTGAGTGGTGGCTCACGCCTATTATCCCCGTACTTTGATGGCAGAGATGGGAGGCAGAGAGGCTAGGAATTTGAGACCAGTCTGAGTAACATAGCAAGACCTCATCTCTACTAAAAAATAATTAAGGCCAGGCACGGTGGCTCATACCTGTAATCCCAGCACTTTGGGAGGCCAAGGTGGGAGGGTCACTTAGGGCCAGAAATCCGAGACCAGCCTGGGCCACACAGTGAGATTCTGTCACTACAAAATAAGAAAAAAATTTTAAAAGTGAGCCGAGTGTGGTGGTGTGCACCTACAGTCCCAGCTACTCAGGAAGCAGAAGCAGGGTGATCCCTTGAGCCCCGCAGGTTGGGGCTGCAGTGGGCAAAGTTCACGCCACTGCACTCCAGCTTGGATGACAGAATAAGACCCTAGCTTTAAAAAATACAAGAAAATAAAAATGAAAAAATGAGCCAGGCATGGTGGCACACGCCTGCAGTTCCAGCTATTCTGGAGGCTGAGGTGGGAGGATTGCCTGAGCCCAGGAGTTCAAGGCCAGCCTGGGAAACATGTCAAAACTCTGTCTCTACAAAAAATTGTACAAAATTAGCCAGGCATGGTGGCACACACCTGTAGTTCTAGCTACTCAGGAGGCTGAGGAGGAAGGATCACTTGAGCCCAGGAGGTTGAGGCTTGCAGTGAGCCAAGATCGCACCACTGCACTGCAGTCTTGGTGACAGAGCAAGATCCTGGGCCAGAAATTTTAAAAAAGGTTAACACAGTAAATTTTTGGTTATGTGTATTTTGTCACAATAAAAAGAAAGACTGGAAAGGGGAAAACAAAGTTGGTTGGAGGAGGAAAATGAGGAGTTCTGTTTTATTTCACTTTTTCTTAGATGGGGGTGGGGTCTTGCTATATTGCCCAGGCTGGTCTTGAACTCCTGGCCTCAAGCAACCTACCTGCCTCAGCCTCCCAAACAAATGGGATTACAGGCGCGAACCACCACACTCGGCCAGGAGTTTTGTTTTAAACTTGATCATCAATTTGAGATTTATATGCCTGTCAATTCCAAGAATAAATGTCCTACAGAGAGAGAAAGGTGGGAGCTGGGATGCAGGCAGGAGCCAGGAATGAACATGTGGAGATGATGAAGTCCTGCAATTAGCTTAGATAGTACGTGTGCCCAAATGTACCCAATACTCATGTTAAAGACACTTCTTGGGCCAGGCACGGTGGCTCATGCCTGTAATCCTAACTCTTTGAAAGGCCGAGGCAAATGGATCACCTGAGATTGGGAGTTCAAGACCAGCCTGACCAACACAGAAAAACCCTGTCTCTATATAAAAATTAGCGGATGTGGTGGTGCACGCTGTAATCCCAGCTACTTGGTAGGTTGAGGCAGGAGAATTGCTTGAACCCGGGAGGCAGTTGCGGTGAGCCAAGATGGTGCCATTGCACTCCAGCCTGGGCAACAAGAGTGAAACTCCATTTCCAAAAAAAAAAAAAAAAAAAAGAGAGAGAGAGAAGGAAAAAAAGATGCTTCTTGCTGTTCCTCCAGAGAAATGGCTTCTTCAACCAATTCACAAGGAATTCTATCAGAATGGGTGCCGTTAAACAACCAAGAAATTGGTATTTGCTGTTGTTAAGAGGGTTATAAAGCCTTAAAAATATTTCAGGGAACAAGTACAAAATTAAGTAAGCCACACAACACAGAAAATAAAAGGTATGAATCTGATAAAAATAATTTTTTAAATTCCATTTATAAAATAATTTTTTAAAACAAAGTGGATAAGAATACATTTTATAAGAAATGTGCAGTACTCACAGAAGTAGCTATAAAATGTTGCTGAGAAAAATACGAATTTAATAAACGGGGAAATATACTTGAAGCAGGACAAGAATACTCAGTATTATAAAGATACTGATTCTCTCTATGTATTAGCCTATAATGTCAACGAAAACTCAAACTCTCATAGGATTTTTTAAAAATAGTGTTTCATTGTATCACCTAGGCTGGAGTGCAGTGGTGCAATCTCACCTCACTGCAACCTCCGCCTCCTGGGTTCAAGCGATTCTCCGGCCTCAGCCTTCCAAGTAGCTGGGATTACAGGCATCTGTCACCAAGCCCAGCTAGTTTTTGTAACTTTAGTAGAGATGGGGTTTCACCATGTTGGCCAGGCTGGTCTTGAACTCTTGACCTCGGGTGATCCACCCACCTCGGCCTCCTAAAGTACTGGGATTACAGGCGTAAGCCACCGTGCTCTGTCGGATTTTTTTTTTTTTTTTGAGGGGAAGGTGTAAGTAGATCTTAATAAAGTGGCTCCAAAATTTTTCTAGAAAAATAAGCCTGAAAAAATAGTCTGGAAAACTCTGAAAAGGATGTTTGGCTAGGGGAATGTACCCTATCAGAAATGGGAAGTATATTATAAAATACTATAATTAAAACAATGCCATATCATAGCACCAATGGACCTGTCTATCCTTTTCTCAACAACTTGAAATGCTCTCTTTATCATACAATAAATCTCCATACCTACTTGAATCTACAAATCTATCATTACAAAAGATTATTCAAAATAGATTCAAATAGATAATGAATGGATTATTCAAAAAATATATATCACGGCCTGGGTGTGGTGGCTCTTGCCTGTAATCTCAGCACTTTGGGAAGCCAAGGAGAGTGTATCACTTGAGGCCAGGAGCTGAAATCCTGCCACTGCACTCTAGCCTGGATGATATAGCAAGACTCTGTCTCAAAAAAATAAAAAATTTAAAAAATAATAAAAAATTGACTCAAAAGTATACAACAAAAGTAGACTGGAACCTTTAAATAAATTGAATCAGTTTTTTAAAAAACTCCTCTGCCCAGGATGTAGCAAAATTAGCCTCCTTGTGCACTGTTGGTAGGAATGTAAAATGGTTCAGCTGCTGTGGAAAACAGTGCAATGATCCCTCACAAAAATTAAATACAGAATTATCAAAGGATCCAGCAATTCCACATCTGGGTATATATCCAAAAGAACTGAAAGTGAGGCTGGGCGCGGTGGCTCACGCCTGTAATCTCAGCACTTTGAGAGGCCGAGGCACGTGGATCATGAGGTCAGGAGATCGAGACCATCCTGGCCAACACGGTGAAACCCCATCTCTTCTAAAAATACAACAAGTAGCCGGGCGCGGTGGCACGTATCTGTAGTCTCAGCTACTCAGGAAACTGAGGCAGGAGAATTGCTTGAACCTGGGAGGTGGAGGTTGCAGTGAGCTGAGATTGCACCACTGCGGGGGTGACAGAGTGAGACTCTGCCTCAAAAAAAAAAAAAAAAGAGAGAGAGAGAATTGAAAGTGAGGCCTTGAAGAGCTATCCGGTCACCCATGTTCATAGCAACATCAGCCATAATAGCTGAACAGAAGAATTCATCAACAAACATGTAAGCAAAATGTGCTTTATTCATACAACGAAGTATTATTCAGCCTTAACAAGGAAGAAAATTCTGACCTATGCCACATGGATAGACCTTACGGACCTTATGCTAAATGAAATGAACCAGTCACGAAAAGACAAACACTGTGTGATTCTACATATGAAGGATCTCAAGCAGTCAATTTTATAGAGACAAAAAATAGGATCATGGTTTTAAAGGCTGTGGGAGGGTGAACAAAAAGTTTTTGTTTAATGGGTATAGAATTTCAGCTTTGTAAGATAAAAAGAGTTCTGGAAATGGATTGAGGTTATGGTTTCATAACAATATAAATGTACTTAATATTGCTGAACTATACATTTAAAAACAGTTAAGATAGTAAATTTTATGCCATGTATATTTTACCACAAGTTAGACACACCTGTAATCCCAGCATTTCGGGAGGCTGAGGCAGGTGGATCACGAGGTCAAGAGGTCGAGACCAGCCTGGCCAACATGGTGAAACCCTGTCTCTACTAAAAATACAAAAATTTGCTGGGTGCGGTGGCGTGCGCCTATAGTCCCAGCTACCCGGGAGGCTGAGGCTGGAAAATCGCTTGAACCTGGGAGGCGGAGGTTGCAGTGAGCCCAGATCATCACGCCACTGCACTCCAGCCTGGGCAACAGAGTGAGATTCTGTCTCCAAAAACAACAACAAAAACAACAACAAAAAGGAAAAAGGAACTCTCTGCTCAACAATGTCTCACTATCCTCCAACCCCTCAAAATAGGTATCAGGTCAAACTACTCTAGAGACAAATTTCACTAAATGTTCAAGGAGGTTAACACCTATCTTACAGAAACTATTTCAGAGATACGAAAAAAGTCATGTAATGAGGTTTTTAACATTCATAACAAAATAAAACCACGTCAGTACAAAGAAGAAAACAACCTCCCATCTACTGACAAAGATGCCAAATCATGTGATCCGCTCTGCAAGGTGGGTGTTATTATTTCCATTTTCTACAAAGCTAGGGCCGGGTGCAGTGGCTCATGCCTATAATCCCAACACTTTGGGAGGCCAAGGCTGGTGGATCACCTGAGGTCGGGCGTTTGAGACCAGCCTGACCAACATGGAGAAACCCATCTCTACTAAAAATACAAAATCAGCCGGGCATGGTGGTGCGTGCCTGCAATCCCAGCTACTCGGGAGGCTGAGGCAGGAGAATCACTTGAACCCGGGAGGCGGAAATTGCGTGAGCTGAGATTGTGCCACTGCACTCTAGCCTGGGCAACAAGGGCAAAACCTTTGTTTCAAAAAGAAAAAAGAAAAATACAGGTAACTCACTAGGGTCCCATGGCTCACAGTGAAAATGCAGGTAGCCTCACATCTTTCCCGGCCATTGCCCCGCCTCTAGGACAGGACTAGAGAGCAAGGGTCCCCCTCCCTCCGGCCTTCCACAACTGAGGGGACTTCCCAGTGGCCACTGCTGGTGGGAGAAGACGCTGAGGGTCAGCACTCACCAGGACGGGCTCCACCAGCTTCCCCTCCGGCATGGCTGCGCGGTTCATCTTGGCGATGCGCTCCAAAGTGGCCAGGGCAGCCGGAGTGTTCCCAGTGGAGACATTGAACCGGGCAGATTCAGGAATAAACTGGGTAGAGATTACCAAGAACATCAGAGTGGCCCCTGCTGTGGAACTCAGGGGTACAGCTGTTATCGCGCTATACACAGTACAGTCCTAGTTTCCCAAGATAGGAAAGATACGTAACCAGCTTAAAGGCATGCAATGTAGCAGGAATTCCACTGGATTCAAAGTTGACTTGGAACAAAAAGGGTCACGTTCTTCTGATCATAGTCCCTTCTAGGATGACGGCAGGCTGATACTCAGCTTTGCACCAGTAGGGCCCAAACTAGCTGTTAACATAATGAACTTCTCACTTTGAGTTGGTAATCAGACACTGACCCAGGCGCCCCTCTCCAGCCCCTCCCCAGGAACCCCAGCACCTCCCCACCACACAGCAACCAAAGGGTGACAGGAGCAGGGGGCTCCAGCACCCACACGGTGGAGGAATCAGTTCTGATTGTCAAGGCCCTCGACTCACTGAATGCTGAATATTTTGAACATCACATGCCGAAAACAGTACGGGCTGCCACTGAAGCTGGAGCATCAGCTCTGATCACTCCCCATCCCTCATGCCTCACGCAATCAAGGCTGTCAGCCCTTCCTCAGAAGAGCTCCTCACAGCAGCACCTGGCCCCGCATTCCCATGGCCAGTGGGCAGTTCGGGTCCTGCTCTCAGTTATTCTGACACTTTTGATTTTGCAGCCTTTTTCCTCTTGCCCAGCCTCCACAGCGATATGCCAGCTTCCGAGCACACAACTCCTTCCACAGTCAGAAATCCCTTCCCTCAACATTTTGAGACGGAGTCTCACTCTGTTGCCAAGCTGGAATGCAGTGGCGTCAACTCGGCTCACTGCAACCTCCACCTCCTGGGTTCAAGTAATTCTCCTGCCTCAGCCTCCCCAGTAGCTGGGATTACAGGCTCGTGCCACCACGCCCAGCTAATTTTTGTATTTTTAGTAAAGATGGGGTTTCACCATGTTGGCCAGGATGGTCTCAATCTCTTGACCTCATGGTCTGCCGGCCTCGATCTCCCAAAGTGCTGGGATTACAGGCATAAGCCATCACTGTGCACTGCCAATCCCTTTAATTTTTTTTTAACAGTCCAGAGATCTTTTTATTTTTTGCACTTAATATGCCATGAATTCATAGGGAGGAGGTTCCAGCAGCTCAGGCTCCCCGCCATGGTTCTCATAAATGTGCCTCTTTGGGTGGAGCAGGACTAGGACTTCAGTCGAACTGAGGTACCCTTCCCTTTGGCTTCCTTGTTTTTCTTATTTTCTGTACAAGTTTCAGGAAGCTATCTCGGCTCTTAGAGTGCTTAGTGTGCTTAATACACACATGAACTCCCTTGGCAAGAATCCTGCCCATAACCTGTTTATTTACAACAAAGCCAACAGCACACCGCGTAATATCATAGACTCTTCCAGTTCCGCCATGGTGACACCCGTGGGGCATTCCTTTTGAACCTCACCCACTCCCTTCATAGCTACGATATCACCTTTCTTATAGATTCATAGGTACGTGGCCACAGGAACAACTCCATATTGTCTAGAAGGCCTGATGACCTCTCTTCTTTCCCTTTGTGTTGGTCATTTTGGTGAATTGCAGGAAAATGGCAGTTCTGGTCAAAAGGAAGCCTTTTTTTTTTGGGTTTTTTTTTGGGTTTTTTTTTTGAGACAGAGTCTCACTCTGTCACCCAGGCTGGAGTGCAATGGCATGGTCTTGGCTCACTGCAACCTCTGCTTCCCAGGTTCAAGTGATTCTCCTGCCTCAGCCTCCCAAGTAGCTGGGACTACAGGTACCCACCACCACACCCGGCTAATTTTTGTATTCTTAGTAAAGACAGGGTTTCACTACATTGGCCAGGTCAGTCGCGAACTCCTGACCTCGTGATGTGCTCGCCTCACGTTGGGCACGTTGGTCTTGAACTCCTGACCTCGTGATCTGCCTGCCTCAGCCTCCCAAAGTGCTGGGATTATAGGCATGAGCCACTGCACCTGGCCTGTGTTTATTATTATTATTATTATTATATTATTATTATTATTTTGAGAGACAGGGTGTTGCTCTATCACCCAGGCTGGAAGGCAGTGACTCAATCATAGTTGACTGCAGCCTTGACCTCCCAGGCCCAAGCAACCCTCCCATCTCAGACTCCTGAGTAGCTGGGACCACAGGCACGGACCACAACACCCGGCTTATTATTATTATTATTATTTTTGAGATGGAGTCTCGCTCTGTCACCCAGGCTGAATTGCAGTGGCATGATCTCGGCTCACTGCAACCTCTGCCTCCTGGGTTTCAAGTAATTCTCTGCCTTAGCCTCCCAAATAGCTGGGATTACAGGCACTTACTACCAGCTAATTTTTGTGTGTGTGTATTTTTAGTAGACATGGGGTTTCACTATCTTGGCCAGGCTGGTCTTGAACTCCTGACCTCATGATCCACCTGCCTTGGCCTCCCAAAATGCTGGGATTAGAGGTGTGAGCCACCGCACCTGGCCTAAATTTTTTATTTTTAGTAGAGATGCCATGTTGCCCAGGCTGGTCTTGAACTCCTAGGATCAAGTGATCTTCCTTGCCTCGGTTTTCCAAAGTGCTGGGATTACAGACATGAGCCACCGTGCCTGGCCAGCAGAAAGTCTTAGACTACACCAACAGAGGCAGACAATCTGCTCACAGGAAGTAACTGGCTTACTAAGCTTACTGGTCCCCAAGCACCTGGGGGCCTGTGTGTGATTCTCAGCAATAGTGCACTGCATGGGCCCGGCAGAGTGCCTCACATCTGTAATCCTAGCACTTTGGGAGGCCAAGGCAAGCGGATCACTTGAGGCCAGGAGTTCGAGATCAGTTTGGCCAACATGGCGAAATCTCATCTCTAAAAATACAAAAATCAGCCGGGCGTGGTGGCGCATGTCTGTAATCCCAGCTACTCAGGAGGTTGAGGCAAGATAATCACCTGGATCTGGGTGGTGAAGGCTGCAGTGAGCCAAGATCAGGCCACTGCACTCCAGCCTGGGCAAGAGAGTGATACTCTGTCTCGAGGCGAAAAAAAAAGATATTTGTGGGCATGAAAGCCACTGGACCAGCAGGGGAGGACAGGAAGGAGCCACGAATGCTTCCCCACCTTGAAGGCCATGATGAGGATGATGCCCGGGATGGAGGCGACACGGATAAGCCAGCGCCACCCGATGGTGGGCATGATCACAGAGGCCAGGCCAACGATGAGCAGGGAGCCCGAGAGCCAGAACACCTGGGGAGAGAGAAGTTCAAGATTAAAGTTCTCTGTTTGGGGAATAATGACAATGGAAAAAAAAAAAAAAAAAGGAAAAGAAAGGAAAACAAAAAAAAGATTACAGTTCCTTCTGTCCAATGTGCTTTACGTATCCTCTTTTGGGAGCCACCTTGTCCAGCATTTTGCCATTGTTTTTTGTTTCTGAGACGGGGTCTCACTCTCTCACCCATGCCAGAGTGCAGTGGCACATCACACACTGCAGCCTCAACCTCCCATGCACAAGTGACCCCTCCACCCTAGCCTTCCATGTAGCTGGGACTATAAGCACGCACCACCACCCCAGCTCATTTTTTAAATTTTTTGTGGAGACAGGGTTTCATCATGCTGCCCAGGCTGGTCTCAAACTCCTGAGCTCGAACAATCTGCCTGCCTCAGCCTCCCAAAGTGCTAGGATTATAGGTATGAGCCACAGCGCCCGGCCTTGCCTTTATTAAAGGGTGAGATGGGAGAGTCTTTGAGAACCGCATAACTCAGGTTCTACTCCCATCACTACCTCAAATGACCTGGGTGAACTGGAAAACTCACTTCACTTCTCTATGGCTCAGTTTTTGTCTGTAAGTGGGAGACTAAGCTGGGGAGAGAGTCAACAATACCACTAAACTTTTTTGTTTTTTTGAGCCAGGGTCTCACTCTGTCACCCAGGCTGGAGTGCAATGGCACGATCTCGGCTCACTGCAACCTCCACCTCCCAAGCTGAAGCATAATCCCTCCTGCCTCAGCCTACTGAGTAGCTGGGATTACAGGCACATGACATCATGCCCAGCTAACTTTTTTATTTTTAGTAGAGAAGGGGCTTCACTATGTTGGCTAGTCTGGTCTCGAACTCAGGACCTCAAGTGATCTGCCCACCTTGGCCTCCCAAAGTGCTGCAGTTACAGGTGTGAGCCACACGCTTTGCTTTTTATACTTTTTTTTTTTTTTAAGACGGGGTTTCACCATGTTGGTCAGGCTGGTCTTGAACTCCCGACCTCAGGCGATCCGCCCACCTTGGCCTCCAAAGTGCTTGGATTACAGGCATGAGCCACCGCGCCCGGCTGCTTTTTATACTTAAAAATATATCTCAGGCAAGGCACGGTGGCTCACACCTATAATCCCAGTGCTTTGGGAAGTCAAGGCAGGAGGATCACTTGAGCCTAGGAATTCAAGACCAGCCTGGGCAATACAGCAAGACCATATCTAAAAAATTTTTTAATTAGGCAGGTGTAGTGCCATGCACCTGTAGTCCCAGCTACTCAGGAGGCTGAGAAAGGAGGGATCACTTGAGCCTGGGAGGTTGAGGCTGCAGTGAGCTGTGATCACACCACTGCACACAAACCTGGGTGACAGAATGAGACTCTGGGTCAAAAAAAAATAAGAAAAAAATGTATCTTAGAGATTATTTTATATCAGGTAATAACATGGAGAACACCATGGCCAGGTCCCACCGGTCAGATTAAAACAACTCTAGGCCTTAGCTTGAGCATTATTTCACCATCTGAAGTTGGGGAGTAAACAGTAACTCCATTCACCTCACAGAGATAGAAAGAAGATACACAAGACGCTTTGGGGGAATTGTGGAGTGACTTTTTTTTTTTTTTTTTTTTGGAGACAGGGTCTCACTCTGTCACCCAGGCTGGAGTGCAGTAATGCGATCTTGGCTCACTGCAACCTCCACCTCCTGGGTTCAAGCAATTCTCACGCCTCAGCCTCCCAAGTAGCTGGGATTACAGGTGCACACCATCACACTCAGCTAATTTTTTTGCATTTTCAGTTGAAACAGGGTTTCACCATGTTGGCCAGGCTGGTCTCAAGCTCTTAACCTTAAATGATCCACCCTCCTTGGCCTCCCAAAGTGCTGGGATTATAGGCATGAGCCACTGTGCCTGACCGGGGGTGACTATTTCATCACTAAAGAACTCTGTTACCAACAAAAACAAGATTATTTCAGAAAGCGATAAGGGCTGGAAAGAAAATAGAAAAATGCGATAGAGTGGGATGTGAGTCATCAGGAAAACATTGCTGGAGGCAATGAGTAACCAGGCGAGTAACAAGGCCACAGCAGTAGACCAGGTCAGCGATTGAAATGGATTTTAGTAGTAAATGGTGAAAAAAAAGTTTTATTTTTAATTGACACATTTTTGACAGATTAATTGTACAAAAATTTTTTAACAGATGGATTAATACGTTTTGGAGATGAAGGTGATAGGTTTGGGCGCAGTGGCTCATGCCTGTAATTCCAACACTTTGGGAGGCTAAGGCGGGTGAATTACAAGTTCAGGAGCTCAAGACCAGCCTGGCCAATATGGTGAAACCCCGTCTCTACTGAAAATACAAAAATTAGCTGGGCGTGGTGGCATGTGCCTGTAGTCCCAGCTACTCTGGAGGCTGAGGCAAAAGAATCACTTGAAACCGGGAGGCAGGTCCAATAATAAGGGGTGAGTTAGTAGGGCTGGTGATTAGGGATGAAGGACAGGGAGGGTCCAGGATGCCTCCTGAGTTTGTGTCCAAGATCACTGAGGGGAAAGTGTTGGCTCTTAACTGAGATTGGAAACAGAGATAAGAGGCTTAAGGGGAACAAGAGGAGATTAGTTCTGAGTATCTTGTACTGAGGGGCCTGTAAGGCATTCAAGTGACTACCATGGTCTGAAGGCTAAGGAGGTGCTCTCGGTTGTAGATAAAGATTTTGGAGCCAGTGTGGTGGCTCATGCCTATCATCCCAACACTTCGGGAGGCTGAGGTGGGAGGATTACTTGAAGCAAGGAGCTTGAGACTAGCCTGGGCAACCAAGCAAGACCCCATCTCCACGAAAAGAAATTTAAAATTTGCTAGGCATCATGACATGCATGTGAAGTCCCAGCTACTCAGGAGGCTGAGGCGGAGGGATCACTTGAGCCAGGAGTCCAGGAGGCTGCAGGGAGCTGTGATTGTAATAACCTAATGTGTGTTAGCCTAACTGACTCCATCTCAGCAGTAAGCTCCAGCCTAGCTTCTCCCTCTCTGCCACAGCCCCCACAGGGGCATAACTGGTCACGCTGCACTTAGAGGCTTTGAACAGTTAAGAGTGGTTCACACTGTTCGAAGTACCTGTAACGACTGTAACCGCATCCTGCTTAGCAAGCACACCTGCTATTGTGAACACCCTCCTTGGTGACTTATTGTATGGAAAGCTCCCCCTGCTACTCCCCTTGATGACTGTATGAAAACACTCTTAGCAACCAACAATCCTGGGAACCTCCTGCTCCCTGGGTACCAGCTTCCTTATCTAACTTCCTTGTTCTGCTTCTGTAAAGTTCCGCTTCAGCTAGGCTCCCCTTCCCCTACCTGACTCAAGGTATAAATCAAGCCCCTTTCTGGGGGCCAAGAGAATTTTGAGCGTTAGCCGTCTCTCAGTCGCCGGCTAATTAATAAAGGACTCTTAATTTGGAACTCACAGTGTGGCACGTTCCTTCTAACTTGCATGGATACAACATGATCACACCAACACACTCCAGCCTGAGTAACAGAGAGAGATACCCTGTCTCTAAAAAAAAAAATTGAGGGGTTGAAGTATATATATGTGTGTGTATGTGTGTGTGTGTGTGTGTATACATATATACATATTTTTATGTATTTTATATATATATATAGTTTATACATATACATCTATATTTCTGAGTCTCACTGTCGCCCAGCCTGGAGTGCAGTGGCACAATCTCTGCTCGCTGCAGTCTCCACCTCCCGGGTTCAGGCAATTCTACTGCCTCAGCCTCCTGAGTAGCTGGGATTATGGGCGCCTACCACCAGGCCCAGCTAATTTTTGTATTTTTAGTAAAAAAGACAGGGTTTCTCCATGTGGCCAGGGTGGTCTCCAACTCCTGCCCTTAGGTGATTCACCTGCCTTGGCTTCCAAAAGTGTTGGGGTTACAGGCATGAGCTGGCCCAGTATTGGAGCATATTAGATGACCCAGGACACATGGAAAATAAGACCAGCAAGGAAGAGACATAACCAGGAAGCATGGCAAGGTAAGAGGCACAGGTGGAAGAGATAATGTCCATAGGAGAGCTTGAGTAGGAGCATGCTCAATCAATAACACCGCGTGCAAGACCCAAGCACTAAGTATTAGAAGTGTGTGCCTTCAGTTTTTGTGTTTTTTGAGACAGGATTTCACTCTGTTGCACAGGCTGGCGTACAGTGGCACAATCATGGCTCACTGCAGCCTTGGTCACTCAGTCACCTGAGCTTAAGTGATCCTCCCACTTCAGCTTCCTGAGTAGCTGGGACTACAGGCACACGCCACTACACCCAGCTAATTTTTGTATTTTTTTGTAGAGATGGAGTTTCACATTGTTGCCCAGGCTGAAGTCAAACTCCTGGGCTAAAGCGATCTGCCTGCCTTGGCTTCCCAAAGTGTTGGGATTACAGGCATGAGCCACCACACCTAGCTTGTGCCTCTATCTTGACAAAGATTAGAAGGGAGCTGCAGGGATTGAAAAAAATCACTATCCAGTACTTGTTAGATTTTTTTTTTTTTTTGATATGAAGTATTGCTCTCGTTGCCCAGGCTGGAGTGCAATGGCACAATATCAGCTCACTGCAACCTCCACCTCCTGGGTTCAAGCGATTCTCCTGTGTCAACCTCCCGAGTAGCTGGGATTACAGGCACCCACCACCACATCTAATTTTTGTATTTTTAGTAGAGATGGGGTTTCACCATGTTGGCCAGGCTGGTCTCGAACTCCTAACCTTGTGACCCACCAACCTCGGCCTCCCAAAGTGCTGGGATCACCGGCATGAGCCACCACACCGGGCCTCTTAGATTCTTTAAAAACACTTTTTGTTAGGCTGAGCGTGGTGGCTCACGCCAGTAATCCCAGCATTTTGGGAAGCCAAGGTGGGTGGATCACTTGAGGTCAGGAGTTCGAGACCAGCCTGGCCAACATGGTGAAACCCTGTCTCTACTAAAAATATAAAAAATTAGCTGGGCATGGCTGCTCAAGCTTGTAGTCCCAGCCACTCCAGAGAATCACTTGAATCCAGGAGGCGGAGATTGCAGTGAGTTAAGATCATGCCACTGCACTCCAGCCTGGGTGACAGAGCAAGATTTCATCTCAAAAAAAAAAAAAAAAAATCGTCACCTATGTTTTGCTAACAAAATAAATTTGAAAGTATTTTCCTACTGCTTTATTTATTGCCAAGTGTATAAGGTGTCAGTGGGAAGGGTCATCTTTTTCCTGGTTCCTCTGAAAAATCGGGGCTTTACGTGTAGATGGGACAGGGCACCTAAACTGACCTGTCTTCTGGATTCAAAACCTCTCATCGATGGCCAGCAGGGGCCTGAGGAGGGATTGGGAGCACCTTAAGAGGCAATTTTGGCCCATTCCCTCAGGTATGAACCAATTCTGGACTTGGAAGCACCAGGTTCCTTGGAAGGGAAGCAGCACAGCCTAAAGGGGTAGCAGCTGGGACCCGCCACTGAAGGCTGGGTGGGGAAGAAAGTGCATCCTGGACGCATTCCTAGGCTTCTGTCATTCCAGTCAGACCAGTCATTGGACTATTTGGTTGCTGTGTTCTAAATGCTGCCGTTGGGTGATGATAATCCTGGATTCAGAAAACCTTAGAATTGGACCTACGGCTTCAAGCATTCCCAGGGTGAGTTGGTTTGTACCAAATAATAGACAGTCTATCAACTGAAGAACCATCATCCAGCCAAAAATAAACAGGCACAGGCTCACCTCCTTTTAATTGTGCTTTGCTTGAGTGCACTTTGCAAATATTACTTTTTTTTTTTGAGACGGAGTCTTGCTCTGTGTCCCAGGCTGGAGTGTAGTGGCGTGATGTCGGCTCACTGCAACCTCTGCCTCCCGGATTTAAGTGATTCTTTTGCCTCAGCCTCCTGAGCAGCTGGGGCTACATGCACCTGCCACCACACCGGGTAATTTTTGTATTTTTAGCAGACATGGGGTTTTACCATGTTGGCCAAATTGGTCTCAAACACCTGACCTCAAGTGATCTTCCCACCTCGGCCTCCCAACGTGCTGGGATTACAGGTGAGAGCCACTGTGTCTGGCCTGATTTTTTGATTTTTGTAGACATGGGGTCTCGCTGTGTTGTGTGGGCTGGTCTCAAACTCCTGGCCTCAAGCAACCCTCCCACCTCGGCCTCCAAAGTGCTGGGATTACAGGTGTGAACTGCCATACCCAGCCACATCTCTTATTTAAATCTAAAGCTAGAAATGATTAAGCTTCATCAGGAAGGAATCTTGAAAGCTGAGGTAAGCCAAAAGCTAGGCCTGATGCACCAAATAAGCAAGATGGTGCACCAAATAGGCAAGGTGTGAATGCCAAGGGGAAGTTCTTCAAGGAAATGAACTCTAGTGAACAAAAGTGATAAGAAAGTGGCCCGGGCATGGTGGTTCATGCCTATAATCCCAGCACTTTGAGAGGCCAAGGTGGGTGGACCATTTGAGGATAGGAGTTCAAGACCAGCCTGACCAACATGGCAAAACCCCATCTCTACTAAAAATACAAATAAATTAGCTGGGCATGGTGGCGCATGCCTGTAATTCCAGCTACTTGGGAGGCTGAGGCAAGAGAATTGCTTGAACTCAGGAGCCGGAGGTTGCAGTGAGCTGAGACCATACCACTGCACTCTAGCCTGGGCAACAGAGAGAGACCGTCTAAAAAAAAAAAAAAAAAAAAAAAAAGTGCAAGCTGAAACAGCAGGTGCTGATGGAGAAGCTGCAGCAAGTTATCCAGGAGATCTAGTTAAGATCACTGGTGAAGGGCTACACTCAACAATAGGTTTTCAGTGTAGATGAAACAGCCTTCCATTGGAAGAAGATGCCATGCAGGACTTTCACAGCTTCAGAGGAAAAAAACCAGTGCCCTATTTCACAGCTTCAAAGGACAGGCTGACTCTCTTATTAGGGGTTAATGCTCCTGGTGACTTCAAGTTGAAGCCAATGATCATTGACCATTCTGAAAATCCTAGGGCCCTTAACAATTATACTCAATCTTGGGGTCGAGCGTGGTGGTTCTCATGTGTAATCCCAGCACTTTGGGAGGCTGAGGCGGGCAGATCACTTGAGGTTAGGAGTTCAAGACCAGCCTGGCCAACATGGCAGAACCTCATCTCTAATAAAGAAAAAATGCAGGGCTGGGTGTGGTGGCTCACGCCTGTAATTCTAGCACTTTGGGAGGCCAAGGCGGGCGGACCACAAGGTCAGGAATTTGAAACTAGCCTGGCCAACATGGTGAAACCCCATCTCTACTAAAAATACAAAAATTAGCTGGGCGTGGTGGTGCATGCCTGTAATCCCAGCTACTCAGGAGGTGAAGCAGGAGAATCGCTTGAACCCAGGAGGCAGAGGTTGCAATGAGTTGAGATTGCACCACTGCACTCCAGCCTGGGTGACAAAGCAAGACTCTATCTCAAACAAAAAGAAAAAATACGAAAATTAGCTGGGTATGGTGGTGCATTCCTATAATCTCAGCCACTTGAGAGGCTGAGGGCTAAGAATCTCTTGAACTCAGGAGGTAGAGGTTGCAGTGAGCCGAGATCATGCCACTGCATGCCAGTCTGGGTAATAGAGCAAGACTCTCCCTCTAAAACAAATAAGTAAATAAATAAGAATTATGCTAAATCTTGTGCACAAACACAGAGATAGAAGAAATAAGACCTGGTGTTTCAGTAGAGTGACTATAGTTAGTATTAACTGACTGCACATTTCAAAATAGCTTGAAGAGAACAATTTATAGGTTCCTAGTATATAGGAGATAAATAAGATGATGGATATCCCAATTGCCTTAATTTGGTTACATGAATGTATCAAATTATCACACATATACCCAAAATATGTACATCTATGTATCACTAAAATAAAATTTTTAAATGATGCTAATCTACTCTGTGCTCTAGAAATGGAACACAAAACCTGAATGACAGCATGTCTGTTTACAGCATGGTTTACTGAGTATTTTAAGCCCACTATTGAGACCTACTTCTCGGAAAAAAAGATTTTTCAAAATACTACTGGCTCACCAGGTGAGAAGGCTCACACCTGTCACCCCAACACTTTAGGAGGCTGTGGCAGGAGAATAACCAAGAGTTTCAGACCAGCATGGTCAACACAGTGAGACCACATCCATCTATCTATCTATCTATCTATCTAATTTTTTTTTTAAGAAATCTGACATTTTTAAAGAAATCAGAATGTGCTGGCCACAGTGGCTCACACATATAATCCCAGCACTTTAGGAGGCTGAGGTGGGCGGACTGCTTGTGCTCAGGAGTTCAAGACCAGCCTAGGCAACATAACAAAACCCCATCTTTACAAAAAATACAATAATTAGCTGGCGTGGTGGTGCGCACCTTTAATCCCAGTTACTCATGTGGCTGAGGTGGGAGGATCACTTGAGTCTGGGAGGTAGAGGTTGCAGTGAGCCAAGATCGCTCCACTGAACTCCAGCCTGGGTGACAGAGCAAGAATCTGTTTCAAACAAAAAAGAAAAAGAAAGAAAAGAAAAAAATCATACCTCACCTGGCACAGTGGCTCACGCCTGTAATCCCAGCACTTTGGGAGGCCAAGGTGGGTGGATCACCTGAGGTCAGGAGTTCAAGACCAGCCTGGCCAACATGGTAAAACCTCGTCTCTACTACAAATACGAAAAATTAGCTGAGCATGGTGGCAGGTGCCTGTAATCCCAGCTACCCAGGAGACTGAGGCAGGAGAATCGCTTGAACCTGGGAGATGGAGATTGCAGTGAGGCAAGATCACACCACTGCACTCCAGCCTGGGCAACAAAAGCAAAACTGTGTCTCAAAAATAAAAAAAAAATCAGAGCCTCACTTTTATCCTCTAAGGTGATATAAGCTACACACACACACACACACACACACACACACACACACAAAATACAGTAATATATAGGCATATAAATGTATATGCACTATGTATATATTACACTAGTATATTTACATAATTTACATATATGTATATGCAATGTTAGTAATATATACATATATTTACATACCCTGACCTCAAAATATAGACATATATTTTGTATATATTACACTAATATTTACATATATATGCATGCAATATATTAGTGTAATATATACATATATTTTAATATAGTGTAATGTATACATATATTACTGTAATATATATTATAGAATATTTATGGATAAGCCACAAAAGTGATTGCTTGAGATGAAATCTACTCTTTGTGAAGACGCTATGAACATTGTTGAAATGACAACAAAGAATTTAGAATACTCCTAAACTTAGTTGATAAGGCATAACACAGTTTGGGATGATTGACTGCAATTTTGAAAGAGGTTCTCTACTGAGGGTTGAATGCTATCAGACAGCACTGCAGCCTACAGAGAAAGCTCTTGGGGAAAAGAAGAAGTCCATGATGTGGCAAACTTCATTGTCTTTCTTTTTTTTTTTGAGACTGAGTCTCACTGTTGCCCAGGCTGGAGTACAATGGCATGGTCTCAACTCACTGCAACCTCCGCCTCCTGGGTTCAAGCAATTCTCCTGCCTCAGCCTCCCAAGTAGCTGGGATTACAGGCACCCGCCACCACGCCTGGCTCATTTTGTGTATTTTTAGTGAAGACTGGGTTTCACCGTGTTGGCCGGGCTAGTGTCAAACATGATCCGCCTGCCTTGGCCTCCCAAAGTGCTGGGATTACAGCCAAGAGCCACCTTGCTTGGCCCATTGTTGTCTGTTTTTAAGGAAATGCCACAACCACCGCAATCTTCAGCAACCACCGCCCTGATGAGCCAGCAGCTGTCAACACTGAGGCAAGACGTTCCACCAGCAAAACGATTATGACTCTCTAAAGGCTCAGCGATCATTAGACTTTATCAGCAATCAAGTATTTTAAAATTAAGGTGTGTACATTGCTTTGTAGACAGGATACTATTGCACACTTACCAGACTTCAGGATCGTGTAACATTTACACGCATTGGGAAAACAAAGTTTGTGTGACTCACTTTATTCTGACACTTGCTGAATTGCAGCGATCTGGGACCAAACCAGCAATATTTCCAAGGTATGCCTGCAGGTACATCATATCCCATAGCATGCAGAGGGCTGGGTAGAACTCCTATTTTGTCTTACCTGAGACAAGGGTAACATATAGCCTCGGTATTTTGTGGGCAAAAATTCAGTCTTTATGATTAACCTAAACAGGAAGCAGGAAAAAGCACAATATTGTTTTAAAAACTAAATAATCTTTTAAAAAATAATCAGTTTTTCTTGTCATAGGGATCAAGAATTCAAGAGCATAGAATTTGACGATATATCAGAACATAATTGCGACAGCTAATATCCACATAAGAGAACAGTAAGAAGTAAACTGACAGCTGCTCCTGGGTTTACGTATGACTCCCAGTACTTCAAACCTTCTATCACTTAAGAAATGTAAGCCTTGGCCGGACGCGGTGGCTTATGCCTGTAATTCCAGCACTTTGGGAGGCCAAGGCGGGTAGATCACCTGAGGTCAGGAGTTCCAGACCAGCCTAGCCAACATGGTGAAACCTTGTCTCTACTAAAAACACAAAAATCATCTGGGCGTGGTGGTGTGTGCCTGTAATCCCAGCTACTAGAATGCTGAGGCAGGAGAATCGCTTGAACCCAGGAGACAGAGGCTGCAGTGAGCCAAGATCGCACCACTGTACTCCAACCTGGGCAACAGAGCAAGACTCCATCCTCACCCCGCCAAAAAAAAAAAAAAAAAGAAAGAAAAGAAAATATAAGCCTTATCTGTTTTGCCAAGGGAAGCACTGGCAAAATGTTTCCCCAAGCCTGATTCCCTTTTCTTATTTATTTTAGAGACAAAGTGGCTGTCTCCCATGCTGGAGTCCAGTGGTTCGATCACAGCTCACTGCAGCCTCAAACTCCTGGGCTCAAAAGATCCTCTCACTTCGGCCTTCCAAGTAGCTGGGATTTTAGGTGCTCACCACCACACCCAAATAATTTTTTAAATTTTTTGCAGAGATGGGATCTTGCTACATTGCCAATCCTGACCTCAAGCAACTGTCGCACCTCAGCTTCCCAAAGGGCTGGGATTTCGGGGGTGAGCTACTGCACTCAGCCCGATTCCCTTTTCTAAAACATATTGGGAAATTAAAACTACACCCAAGAGAAGGTAAATAGTTCTCTCAAGTAATGAGGACAGTCAAGGCACAAGTTTCTAATTTTTTTTTTTTTTTTGAGATGGAGTTTCGCTCTTGTTGCCCAGGCTGGAGTGCAATGGCGCAGTTTTGGCTCATCAAAACCACTGCCTCCCAAGTTCAAGTGATTCTCCTGCCTCAGCCTCCCCAGCAGCTGGGATTACAGGCATGCGCCACCATACCTGGCCAATTTTTGTATTTTTAATAGAGACAGGGTTTCACCATGTTGGTCAGGCTGGTCTCGAACTTCTGACCTCGTGATCCACCCACCTCGGCCTCCCATAGTGCTGGGATTACAGACGTGAGCCACCACGCCCGGCACATGTTTCTAATTAAGTACATATTTTCTTTGTGACTAGAAGAATAGAAAAGTATTCCACCAATTTTCTAATTGCTCTTCTCCGTTGCTGTTATCAGCCAGTATTTGGGGGTTTTAACATATTTTTTGAGCTGTTTCCTGGGGAATGTTTTAAATTTTTACTTAAATTCTACTCCTTTAGGGCTCCAAAGCTCACTGTATGCCCCAAGGAAGAACAATTTTTTTTCTAACACATGAAGGCAGTAATTAGGTGCTTTGACATCTCCTAATATATCTTAAGAATAACCTGCTCCAAGGCATGCAGGAGAGAAGCACCCAGGGGGCCCTGTCAATTCAAGGGGCCGGGAATTCCCACAGCTGAGGGTTCCTGCCCGTTGTAGACCATATAAGGTAGCTTCTGACATTGCCAGGGAATTTGTAAGCTGCCGTGGCACCAGTGGAAGTGTCTTTTGGCATGCTAATACATTATAATTAGAGTATAATGGGCAGTGAAGACAACGAGAGCTCACTGTGGTCACCATCTTGGTTTTAATGGGTTTTTCTTTACCACATCTTGTTTTATCATCGGGGTCTCTTTGACCTGTATCTTGTGAAACCAGTCCTGCAGATCTCCTATCTCTTCCTGTGACTACGAACGCCTAGCCTCCTGGGAATGCTGTCCAGCAGTTCTCAGCCTCAGTTTACCCAGTCCCTATTCAAGATGGAGTCACTCTAGTTTGATCGTGTCTGACATATGTCCGCCCTCCATTTTACAAGAGGTGTCTTAAATCACCGGGTGATACTACTTAAAAGTGGTTACTCCTAAATGTTACAGGGGCTTATGACAAAACCAAATTCTTCCAACGAATTCAATAAATTATGTTTGGACTGACTTAAATTTTTTTTTTTCTCTTTTTAGACACAGGGTCTCACTATGTTGCTCACTATGTTGCTCAGGCTAGTCTTAAACTCCTGGGCTCAAGGGATCTGCTTCGGTCTCCCAAAGTGCTCAGGTTACAGGTGTGAGCCACCGTGCGCAGCCTGGGTTGACCTTTTTGTTACGTAATATATGGCACTTTTTGTTAGTATTTAGTGTAACAAAATATTACACATCTAAAAAAGCAACGAATAGCCTTATGAACAAAAAATCTAACACGCGTTTGACCTAGCACTCTGCTAGCCTCACCACCAAGCATCATTTTAAGGAGAAAACGTCTCTTACTGGAGCATTAAATAAGCCGCCATCACTAAAAACTAAACAAAGCTCAGACTGAATTTGCACAGTGATGTCTATAAATCTGTAACTTATGAATGCTGGAAACCAAAAATAAAATTTGAACTCCCCCCTTCACCCCCCAACCACCACCATCTGAATGGATTTCCCCCTCAGCCAGGGCACTCTAAAATTTAACCTGAAAGACTGGTTCAGGCCATGACAGGAAGTGGGGTCCACATGCCTCATTATACATGCGCCACCGCCCCACCCCAGCATTAACATCAACACAGACCTTAAGTCTGGTAAAAAACATTTACAGCCTATTTCCTCTGAAGCTAGCTACCTGGAGCCTTCATCTGCATGATTAAACCTTGGTTGTGGAAACCAGAATGTCTTAACCTGGACATTCTTTTCTACTGATAATAACTCTTTCAACCCATGCCAATCAGAATATGTTTAGATCAGCTGGGTGCAGTGACTCATGCCTGTAATCCCAGCACTTTGGGAGGCTACGGCAGGGGGGATCATCTAAGGTCAGGAGTTTGAGACTAGCCTGGCCAACATGGAGAAACCCCATCTCTACTAAAATTATAAAAATTAGCCCGGTGTGGTGGTGCATGCCTGTAATCCCAGCTACTCGGGAGGCTGAGGCAGGAGAATCACTTGAACCTGGGAATCAGAAGTTGCAGCAAGCTGAGATTGTGCCATTGTACTCCAGCCTGGGCAACAGAGCAAGACTCTATCTCAAATAATAATAAATGTGTATATATATATATATATATATATATATATATATATATATACACACATCTACCTATGGTCTGGAAGCCCCCTCCCCTTGGAGTTGTCAAGATGGAATCAATGTAAATCTTACATGTATTTTTTTTTTAATTGTACTTTAGGTTCTGGGGCACATGTGCAGATCATACAGGATTGTTGCATAGGCACACACATGGCAATGTGGTTTGCTGCCTCCATCCCCCGTCACCTACATCTGACATTTCTCCCCATGTTATCCCTCCCCGACCTCCCCCCTCCCACACTGTCCCTCCTTTGCCGCCCCCAACAGACCAGATAATCCTACACGTATTGATGTATTACGTCCCCCTAAAATGTGTAAAAGCAAGCTGTACCCCTACCACCTTGGGCACCCGTCATCAGGACCTCTTGAGGCTGTCACAGGTATGTCCTTAACTTTGGCAAAATAAGCTTTCTAAATGGACCGAAACCTGTCTCGGGTATACTGGGTTCACAATGCTTTTGGTCTATTAAGTGCAGGGTACAGGTAAGGGCCTGCAGAGGTACGTGTTTCTGTCTCAGGGTCCTCTGGGTACCATATTTACCCTTGTGAGTGGCCGGACACGCCACAGCCCACCATTGTCCGCAGGAAGACAAACCAGATGTACGAAGGAGCGAATGAGGTCAGCAAGGAGAAATAGGCTCCCCACAGGAACGAGATGAGCAGAATCTGAAGCAACAACAGAACACGGATGACGGGGACCCGCTTCCACGCGGGGAGGGAAGAAGCCCTAACTTCTGAAGGCGATTTTCTGTTTCCCTCCTGACAGTGGCTTCTCTAATGAGCTCATCTATAGCAAGCCCATTGGTCTCCGTCAATCATCCACCAATACAATCCATGCCATTCTAGTGTCTGAAAGCCCAGACCTTCCAAGTTCAGACCATTCTTTAAAACTACCCTGCTGTGCCCAGCCTCATGGGTGGCAGGTCCCTGAACTTGGACATCAGAAGGCAACAACATGTCCTCCCTCCTTGCAGGGCTGTTGGGGACACAATGTGGCAGTACACTGGGAGGAGCACCAGAAGCACATGTAAGGTATTTGCTTTTTCCTTAAGTATAAGATCATGTAAGTTCATAGTAAACAACACAGAAAAAAGAAAATTAAACAACTGAAACCACCATTGATTGTCCAACCCAGAGAAAATACTCTTAACAGCGTTTTATCTTCTGTTTGTAAAACAGTGTGTTAATGGCTGTACATATTCCAGTGGAAAGATGTAGTTTCACATATGCAATACATAAGACCTTTCTCTACTGTTAAAGTTGTTTCAGAACTTCTCATTATTAAAATAAGCTGTGATGGTATCTGTGCTTAAGTCGTTATGCCCTCTCTGACATCTTTAGCAAGCTAGATTTCTGGAAGACAAATGATCAGGTTAGCAGAATATTTTCAAGGTTCCTGATTTATACTGCCAAGCTCATGGTCAGAAAAATTATACCAATAGCATTTAATATATATGATGATATAATAACACCAATAGGGTATAATGAGGGTGTCTATATACTTGCAAGCCATGAAAATGTCCATTTCGATGGTGCAGGATTCTTTAAGGAAAATTTTCCTTACAGATTTAAAAAGGAAAAATTATATCCTGCGGTGTATTTTGTTTTTGATAAATCCTGTGTTTCATGTTTTTTCAAGGTTGCTTGATCATTTGCCTTTCATAAAATGACTTTTTATGCTTTTTGAGATACTTGCGTTGTCATATTTACAAGAATCTATGAGAGTTATTTCATGTGCTTTAAAACATACAGCCAATTCTATTCATGTTTTCCTTTGAGTTTCCTCCATTTGTGTTTATGCTTAGAGAGAATTTCACTAGAAATCAAGCAAATAGAAAAGACAGAGCTGGGTTTGCCATCAGAAGACATAATTTATGTCTTGACGTCTAATCTTAATAGGTATGTGACTTTGAGCAAGGAGCTCGTTCCAAAGCTATGCCAACGTGAGCAAAATGTATAGCTGCTATGTTGATACCTGCAAATGTCCACATTCTAATATGTTTTAATTCTGTACATCCATCAATTTGAGAAAGCAATGTGGCTCAGAGCAGTCTGAGGAATGTGAGGTATGCAGAATTTATTAGGTCCAGAGACACAGGAGCAGTGAGATGTCAGTCACATTCCCTCACCCATGCCCTGGATAATTGTCTAAAGGCATTTTGTTTTTCTTCCCTTCCCTGTAGTTTCCAGACTAGCTGATAAATTACCTAAAATGTTAGCACAAGTTGAGCAATGTGATGCTCGTCCATTACCTCCGTGTTTTTAGATTTTGTGATAAAAAGAACAATGAGGGGTAAGGTAAGATAGCTTATGTTATTTTAATGAACCAGCGTAAATTATTAGTTAACTTACAAAGTGCCCCCAAATTCTTTTCTCCCCTCCTTCAAAAAACTCCCTTGTAACTGCTGCTAATCGGAGCATATATTCAGGGCAACTGGACCATATGACTTCTGGGTTGCGATCCTCAACTTTGGTCCAAATAAACTCCCTACTTATATT
Source organism: Cheracebus regulus (assembly GCA_963574635.1). Classification (NCBI taxonomy): domain Eukaryota; kingdom Metazoa; phylum Chordata; class Mammalia; order Primates; family Pitheciidae; genus Cheracebus; species Cheracebus regulus. Next base: position 33,390 of record CAUYQU010040323.1, on the reverse strand, counting down.
AATTTTGCCTCTGTTTCTTCCTTTAGGTCAATGTTTCTGCCATAGCTGGCAGGGTTCAGAGCAACATCACCCCTTACCCCACAATCACCCAGAGTCTCCTCATGGACTTGAACCCACCGTGTTCCCCTAACTCCAGAGGTTTCATTGGGCACAAAAGGGTGAGTCTATCTGAATCTGGACCTCCTTTGCTTTAGGTTGAGGTCTAGGGTTTGGGGGGCTTCTTTTTAAACTCTCTAAGATCAAGGGCTTCCATTTCTGTCGGTGAACAGGAGATTCAGGTAAATGGTCCCACAGAGAATTGCTTTCTCTGCTTCTGCCTCACGGCAGCAGGTTCAGCTTATGGTCCTGGCCATCCAGCACCAGGGCTTTTACTTTCTCTTGTTCTAAAATTACATCGCATGCTTTAAAACTTGCATCTGTTTCCTACTGATTGTAACTTGGACTTGTCTTTTCATTTGTGACCAATTCCTGCTAGTTTCAAACAGATAGGTGCACCAGGGTGAGTTCTCTTGCCCCAAAGTTAAGGGATACTTGCTCCCTCTGAACCCAGCTGAGTGCTCTGGGGGACTAGAGACCTTTTGGACATTTGTTCATGACATGTAGGTGTCTCCCTGAAAGAAAAACACCTTCTTCTGAGCTTGAAGCTGCAGCAGTGGACTCGTCACTTAAATGAAAACCAGAGGAAAAAAACCTCCCAAGAGAAATAGGGCTGCTGTGAAGGGCAAAAGGGGCCTTTTCCACTTCCCTTTATTAACTCTTAGAAGTGAATGTGTGGATAGAGAGAACAGACGTGTTTCCCCACCGGTATCAGAGCCACTGTCTGTTCTTAGCCCCACCCACAGTAAACTCGACACGGTGGGGACATCTGACCAACCCATGACTACTTCTAAGTCCCAACCTTTAGGAGTTCAAATAGAGCCACTTAGGGGCATTCATTTCTCTAGTGCTTCTTAGTAGAGATGTCTTGGAACTCTGTAATACCTGCATTTCCTTTTACTCCATGCCTGGAATGCAGAGAAAAAGTTGTGGCCACAGGTACCCTGAGAAAAATGAGATGTCCAGAAGATAAACCCGGGATGTTCCACCGGGGAGGAAAATATCCGAATTTTCTATCTTGTATAATGGGAGGGAAATGCCTACCAAAGAGAAACAGCGATAAGGCTGCCACCAAAAGAATACACAAAAGAAAATTCCAAATGAGACCGTGAGGCCTGACGTACCTTCCAGCGGCCGTATCTGTCAGCCAGGAGGCCAAAGAGGATACTGAAGACCATGTAGCCAAAAAACACCATCTGCGGGTGGGAGTGAGACAAAATGGTTCTGCAAATCGTTTTTAGAAGATGTTCCTTTACCCCATTAGCCATTTGCACGAGAAGTAGGCTGGAAATAAGTGAGGAATGGGAGTTAAAGAACAGGGTTTCACAAAGCGCTTGCTTTTGACACACTTCATGTTCAGGATTTTAAAGGCAGGAGTTTATGCTCCCTGTTGGCGGATCCCACTCGGTCGCCTAACGAGGGAGACCCCCTCCTCGCCCGCAGGTGGAAACAGGGTCCTCGGAGCTGCTGTCCTCCTGCTGCTAGAGGACAGCTTCAGCTCCATTCAGAGGTGTATTCGTGAATTTCCACTGTCATTTTTAGAAGTCTCCATTCATGCTCTGCCTTATTCAACACACAAACTGGGACCACTAGAAGCAGTCTCCCTTTATGTTATGACAAACAAACATTTCTTTAAACACCAAATCCAATCACTCATTTAAAAAACTCTTCAGAACAAATATAAGTCCCAAGATAAACCTACTTCTTTTCCTTGCTGTTCTCACAATGGCCTGTCCTCCCCTGGTAAAATTCGAGGACCTGGGATTTGACACCAGGGTGTTATTTATTGTAACTTGGCCTGAGCCTTCAGCCGCTGCCTGTGCCTCTGGGCTCCTTATTTTCCTGCCTTCAAGCAGTTCAGCCTTCACTGCAGCTCTGACTGACGGCCTCCAGGGCAATCGAAGGAATGCTGTTAGCTCGCATTTCTGGGGAAAACCAGACCAGAAACGGCTCTGTTTCCCTTTAGTTGTCGCTGTTCCGCTTTTTTTCCTACTTCCCTCACTCGTCAGAGAGAAGACTCAGATGCTTTTCTCCCACACGGAACCATGACAAATTCATTCTATGTATTCCTGCACAAAAGCCGCGATGGGGCCCGTGCGCTACACTTTCTAGGGCACAAACGTCAGTAGCCCCGTTTGGCAGACTGCGCAGACGGAAACCTGTAAGCGCGCGGGGGCTCGGGTTCTCCCTCTCCCCACTTCCCTCGCCCCCGAGCCTCAGTGGCGCCCCTTCTGGTGCGCCCTCTCCCGCTCGCCCCCGCCCCGGCCCCACGGCGCCATCCCCCACGCTCCACCCGGAAGATGCCTTCCTCCGCTCGCGCGCCCCACCTAGCGCGCACAGAACCCTCGGGCTCCCGAGATCCTCCGTTCCGCACGCCCGACCCCCTACGTCGGGCGCGTGCCTAACCCTCAAGCGCCCCTGATCCTCCATTCAGCACGACCCTGACGCCCCCATCGGGCGCACGCCTAACCCTCGAGGGCCCCTAATCCTCCATTCCGCATGACCCTGACCCTCCAACAGAGGCGTACCTAACCCTCCAGCACCCGGAATCCTTCATCGGGCACACTCCTGACCCTCCACGGGACACCCGCCTAATCCTCCAGCACCCCTGATCCTCTATCGGGCACGTGCCTAACCCTCTGGCGCCCCTAATCCTCCATCAGACACGTCCCTGACCCTCTATCGGATGCGCGCCTAACCCTCCAGCACCCCGTATCCTCCATCGGGCGCGCCCCTGAGCCTCCACCGGACACAGGCCTAATCTTCCAGCACCCCCGATCCTCTATTGGGCATGCGCCTAACCCTCCAGCACCCTGACCCTCCATCGGGTACGCCCCTAACTCTCCATCGGGCGCACCCCTGACCCTGCGCTGGGTGCACGCCTAATCCTCCAGCATCCCCAATCCTCCATCAGGCGCATCCTAACCTCCTAACGCCCCTGATCCTCCATCGGATATGCCCACGCCCCTGACCCTCTCTGGTGCGCTTCTCCGCCCCCCGCATGCTGCTCCGGCTTCCCCCAACTCTTCCTCCTACGCTCCACTTCCCCCTCAACCCTCCTCACTCGACCTTCCCCCTGCTCTCACATCCCGCGCGCTCGACACTCACCCCAACCCCCCACCCTTCCCAGTCAACCCCCCCCATCGACCCTTCCCCCACCCCCGCGCTCGACCCCTACTCCCCACCCCCCAGCGCTCAACCCCTACTCCCATCCCTTCCAGCCACCCACCCATGCCCCCGCCTCCCTCCCCCAGCACTCTCGCCGCCTCCCGAGAGTCAGCTCTTTTCTGCAGGTGCTTGTGTTTAATACGACACATGACTCTTCCGTTTCTGATTTAAGCACTACATGAGGTGTTTTTCAGCATTAACTCTGACTCACAAAACACAAGAGCCGACATAGCCATACAATCCTTCAGTTTCCTCAATAAGCAACTGCTCATAAAATGGGGTTGCGGGGACCCGGGAGACGGTGACAAAGTTACTTATTAGCCTGGCCCTTCCATTAGCACAACTGCTCCCAGTAAGCTCAAGAACAGGGCCAGAGTCAGGCGGGCTAAGCCCAGACAGGAGGATGGGAGGAGCCCAGAGCAGGAAACAGCCTCGCCTCGGGCGAGTTCAGTTGCTTAGAGAGAGGTCTTCGGAGCTGTGATGGCGTAAGGAGGGAGACTGCGGACCTGCCAGCAGAAGCCTCCGTAGGTACCGTTAGGAAACAACACAAATGCGGCCAATGAAATGTGAGCTTTAAGTATTGCGTTTACATGTGTATCATGTACTAAAAAAAAACAGTATCATGTAATTTTATAGTGACAGGTCAAATGCCACACCTGGATCTCCAGTATTCTCAAGGAACTAAGATGTGCATATATACAAACCAACTGGGGTGCAGATTAGTTAGAATTAAATACAAGGTTAGCCGGACTTGGTGGCTCTCGCCTGTAATCCCAGCACTTTGGGAGGCTGAGGCAGGCAGATCACCTGAGGTCAGGAGTTCCAGACCAGCCTGACGAACATAGAGAAACCCCGTCTCTACTAAAAATACAAAATTAGCCGGGCGTGGTGGCACGTGCCTGTAATCCCAGCTACTTGGAAGGCTGAGGCAGGAGAACTGCTTGAACCCAGAAGGTGGAGGTTGCGGTGAGCCAAGATCATGCCATTACACTCCGGTCTGGGCAACAAGAGCGCAACTCCATCTCCAAAACACAAAAAACAATATAAAGTTATAGAGTCACCCTAAAGATACAAGGATTGGCAAGTAACACTTTAGTGAAAGCCATGAGAACCAAAATGGAGTCACTTAGGCCACCCTACCAAAATGGGATCATAGGCAACAGAGGAGGGGCTGTCATGCACACGTGCCTAGCACAAAAACTGCACCAAGGACTCTGAAAACCACAGCCTTGCAACAAGACCACTGACCCCTTGAGCCCAGGAATTCAAGGCCAGCCTGGGCAAAAAAAAAAAAAGACTGCTTCTGCAAGGACAATATCCAGCCTGTTCAACCTTGAACTGATGCCACTGTTGTTACTGATCATTATAGCCAAGGACAAGTATTTCAGAATAACTTATATAGCCTTCCTCATTTTGCCTTTAAAAAATTCTTGCCTTTCCTTGCCTTCCTGGGTACACCTATGGCCAGGCCGTGGTTCACCACGGTACAGGAATTCCCAAATTGCAATCCCTATCATTCCTTTCCAGATAAACTCATTTCTCTGGATAGCTGCTCTGCTATTTTAGGTTGACACTTTCTAAACTGTAACTGTATTTTATACGTAGGAGAACATGGAAACCAATCGAGTCACTTCATTACGAGTCTAAGGAAACACCTTGTTTTATTTCTAAAATGTTTCTATATGATCTGAAACACCAAAATAGACACCCCTTTAGCAACTAAGATGGGCCCCGAGGTTAAGCAAAGGAATGTTATCTACAGGTCAGGGGTTCAGGGCCTGGCAGTCATGGCAGATTTCTGAATTCTTTTCTGAGATACCAAGCTGATTTACCACCAGACCACTAGAGTCCCGATTGGCCAGAGGGCTAGCCTTACAGACATTCTTTTCTGATAAGCTACTGCAGACCTCAGGCCAGTTTCAGCAGCTTATACAGGCAGTGCACAAACAGTTTTTGTGTTCCATAGTTCACCTTTTGATATAAAGAGCCAAATTCCACCTTATTTTAATGCTAAAACCCTGCCCCAAAGTGAATGAGTGATGTATGTTGCACACACGCTTACCTATTCTGCACGTAGGCTCCCCTCGCAAATATGTATAGCTTTGCCCCAAAACCTGCCGAATCCGGATGAAGAACGGATAGGCTTGTGAACATAAAACCCAACCTGTCCCTCTCCTCTTCCAAGAGAGAGCACCTTCAGTGCACACTGGAGACTGTCTCTTCCATGCTTACAAATCACTATTGCCAATAAAGCGGTCCTTTCTATTATTTATCCATCCTGCTGGTCTTTTGGACAACAAGTATTAAGAGAGAGCTTTAAAAACACAAAAAGGAAACAGGGCACCAAAATTAATAACGGGGGTCTTTTTTTTGTTTTTTATTTTGAGACAGAGTTTCACTCTTGTTGCCCAGGCTGGAGTGCAATGACACGATATCAGCTCCCTGTAACCTCCGCCTCTCACGTTCAAGCGATTCTCCTGCCTCAGCTTCCCAAGTAGCTGGCATTACTGGCATGTGTCACCACCCAGCTTTTTTTTTTTTTTTTGTATTGCATTTTTAATAGATATGGGGTTTCTCCATGTTAGTCAGGCTGGTCTCGAACTCCTGACCTCAGGTGAGCCGCCTGCCTTGGCCTCCCAAAGTGCTGGGATTATAGGTGTGAGCCACCACACCTGGCCAACAGGAGTTTAATAAATAATGCAAGAGGTCAACTTCAGTTCCCTATGATAACAGGAGTTTTAACGAGGGAAATGGAACTAAGATAATATAATGGGAAAATGAGGATGGGCATGGTGGTTCACTCCTGTAACCACAGTACTTTGTGAGGCAGAGGCAGGCTGATCATGAGGTCAAGAGATCAAGACCATCCTAGCCAACATGGTGAAAACCCATCTCTATTAAAAATACAAAAATTAGGTGTGGTGGTGCCCACCCGTAGTCCCAGCTACTTGGGAGGCTAAGGCAGGAAAATCGCTTGACCCTGGGAGGTGGAGGTTGCAGTGAGCAGAGATCATGCCACTGAACTCCAGCCTGGTGACAGAGTGAGACTCCATCTCAAAAATAAAATAAAAATAATGGAAAAAATAAAACATCTAGGGACTTCCAAACTCATTATACCAAAGAGGAGGTTAAACCAGAAGATAGTCACACAACACTGGCCATCCTTTTCCCAGATGAACAGCTGTTGCTTTACAATCTTATGTCAAAGCATTATCCATCAGCCAGCCCCTCACCCCACGGAAAATTCTTTGCTGGCCTTGAAACCCTTCAAGAGCCATATCCTCCTACAAAAGAAGGACATGTCTATTTTAATTTAGGTTTTCAATCTAAGTCTAGCTTCTACAACTAACATCTATCTGTTAGATTTCACACTGATAATGTTGGTGGCAAACTCATCTTCCCAGGTGCAGAAGATGAGATCATTCTTCCACCTACCCTGAGATGTCTGCATAATTGATGCTTTCCTTGATCCCCTTTTCTTCCAATGTTCACCTCATCTTATATAAATGTAGATTTACTGGGCACTAATTACAATCTCACAGAAATGTAACCATTTGTCTCATTGGCTGGCTACCCACCTCTTCTTTCATACTTTCTTTCCTTTAAAGAAGAGTATAGGCCAGGCACAATGGCTCAGGCCTATAATTCCAGCACTTTGGGAGGCCGGGGCAGGTGGATCACCTGAGGTCAGGAGTTCGAGACCAGCCTGGCCAACACAGTGAAACCTCATCTCTACCAAAGCTACGAATATTAGCTGGGCATGGTGGCGGGTGCCTGTACTCTCAGCTACTAGGGAGGCTGAGGCATGAGAATCGCTTGAACCCAGGAAGCAGAGGTTGAAGTGAGCTGAGATCACACCACTGCACTCCAGCCTGGGCCACAAGAACGAACCTCCATCTCAAAAGAAAAAAAAAAAGAATATAAATCTTGAGTCACCCAGAAATCTCTGCTTCAAGCCACAGATGTTTCTGTAACTGGTATTCTTAAAACCGCCACTGCAAAATTGTAACTGAGTCAGTGAAAGTGACCATGCCCTCAAGCTCTGGCTCAATAAACCTCAGATGAATGAGATTTTTCCCTCAGTATCTAATTTAGGTTAATAAAAATACGGGCAAATTTTTAGATATGCTGCAATGATTGGGCATACAACTGGAATCCAAACTTCCTAGCCTCCGAGACACAGAAAAACACAATTGGGCAATATCATCCATTATCTGAGAGAAGAACTCTAACTAGCTGCTCCAGTGAGGGGGAATTTTCCCTGGTACCCCCTAAAGATTAAAATTCACAGGTACGATTTAAGGCAGAGAGTGACCGGGAATCCCCTTACCCTGCCGCCTTCGCGAGCTACTCCTTTGGGCACAGCCTTGTAAGTTTAGGGGCAGGAGAAATTCTGGAATTCTCCACCACCAGTTTCAGACTCTTACTGTCTTACAGAATGTGTCCTCAAGGCCTCTGCCACCTGACTGCCATCCTCCACCCATCGTGGTCTACTTACCTCCCGGACACTCCCTTTAGTGAGGATTTGAGCACCTGGGCTCATCATCCTTTCTACTAAGTTGTTGGAGCTCAGAAAGCGATACAACAATGACTGGCACTTTGACGTGCGGAGAGGATAGAGGCGGCTGCGTAGAATCAACGCCCTCTGACCTTGTCTCGCTCCTTCGCCCTCAAGCACAGGAAGGACTCTCTTTGCAATTTCCTTATCTGGTCAAGGAAGCTTTGTTTCTAAAGGAATGCAACTGGGCCAGGGGCAGTGACTCAGTTTGTAATTCCAACACTTTGAGAGGCCTAGGCAGGAGGATACCTTGAGGCCAGGAGTTGGAGACCAGCCTCTTCAAATTAGCCAGGTGTGGTGACTCACATCCCAGCTACTCAGGAGGCTGAGGTTTATTTTATTTATTTATTTATATTATTTTTTGAGACGGAATTTCACTCTTGTTGCCTAGGCTGGAGTGCAATGGCACTATCTCAGCTCACCACAACCTCCACCTCCCGGATTCCAGCGATTCTCCTGCCTCAGCCTCCTGAGTAGCTGGGATTACAGACATGTGCCAGCACACCCGGCTAATTTTTGTATTTTTAGTAGAGACGGGATTTCTTCATGTTGGTAAGGCGAGTCTCGAACACCCCACCTCAGGTGATCCGCCTACCTCGGCCTCCCATAGTACTGGGATTACGGGTGTAAGCCACTGCACCTGGCAGGTGAGAGGATTCTTTAAGCCCAGGAGTTCAAAGCTGTGGTGAGCTATGACTGCGCCACCGCACTCTAACCTGGGCAAGAGAGGGAGACCCTGTTTCCAAAAACAGATGAACAAACAAAAAAGCAATTGTCCTAAACCCACTCCCTAAATTACCAAGAAAGATCAGCCACCAAAAAAAAAGAAGGGGCTGGCGGTATTACCTTGCCCCAGACTTTCTACCTAGTCATCTGAGGGCAGCTCCCAGAGATCACCTGGGGGATTCATCTACATAACAACCTTTGTTCCTCTGCGACTCCACCCCTCACCTCCCTGGATCCATTCTCCCTAATGACTTATTGCCCCTCTAAGGAATCTTTGCCCACTATCCTCCTCTCCTGTGAAAAAGGCTATATATGTTCCTGTATCGCACTGTGTTATTGGTAATCACTCTTGTGATTCCTCCCTGCTATGCCCTTCAAAATAAAATTTTGTATGCCTTGTTCTCATGAATCTACCTTCTGTCCGTTGATTTTTAAATGAACCTTTGGAAAGTGAAGAGAAGTCTTCCCTTGGCACCTACAAAGTCCTGTATTCATTAAAACCAACTTCAATACCCAAATAAATCAACCTTTCTCTCCTCACCTGCTGGTTGCAAATCTTTGCAAAAATTGTAACAGTGAGCAATTATGACAGTGAACAAGATCTGACCTAATCAAATCATTTCAGCCTTTAACTTCCAAATTGTCCTTGGTCATTCCTGGGCGTGGGCCAAACTAACTTTGGAAGAAATTTAGTTTATAGTTTAGTTGATAATAGCTCTTCCCAAAACTAAAACATCTTTATAGAAGTAATAAAAGGCCACCAGGTTAGGATTATGAGAGGGGCCTGAATTCTGTTAAGATGTAGGCTTAGTTAAAAGATTACCAGCTGCTTTACAACCTTTGTTCTGAAAGTCACAAGATTTGCAACGTCCCCAGTTACTCCTGTGAATAATATCACTATTGTAGAACCTAAAATTGGCCTCTTGAGACATCTTCTCAGATTTTTGCGTTTTTGATGACAGGACGACTCCACCCGGACCCATGACTTCCTGACTCAACTGGTCCTGTGCCCCCCCGCCCCACCTAAAAGCAGACTCAGCATACGAGATCCATTTTCTACACCCCTATGATTGCATTCCCAACCAATCAGCAATACCCATTCCCTAGCCTCCTGCCCACCAAACTATCTTTAAAAAACCCTTGCCTCCAAATTTTCAGGAAGGCTGATATAAGTAACAATAAAACTCTGGCCTCTGGTTTAGCCAGCTCTATGTGTATTAAACACTTTATTGCAGTTCCCCTGCTCGATAAGTTGGTTGTATCTGGGCACTGGGAAAGATGAACCCTACGGCAGTTATACCCTCACTGGCCTTCTACCCTGCAGCTTCGTCCACAAGGGGGCATAGTTTCTAGGGCAAGAACTTCCCAGCGCCATATTTTCTCCACCTCCCATCCGTCTGCATCCAGGAGATTTAACAGTTTATGTTTAAATCTCACAGGGGTGGGAAGAAACTAAAAGTCAGTCACTCCAGTGGAAGTTCTAAGGAACTCCTTTCATTGGCCAGGGGTCTTAGAGAAGGTGGGGTTCCTCCCAGGTTAAAAGTCCCCTTCTTCCACACCTCTTCGGAATCCATGTTTGGATCGCCTTCCATGAACACTCTCGTGGAAGCTGTTTTTCTCTACCCTGGATTTCCCTCTGGAGTCCCCTTCCGCACTTTCTCGTGGAAGCCTGTCTTCCCCTCCTAACTGTCTCTCTCTGTTCCCTTCCACTCAATGTGAAAGCTGCTTTCCTCTCCTGGATTCCCTCACTCCCTGTGAGAGTTAGCTGTTTTTCTCTCTCCTTCTTCTGTTTCTCTCTCTCTCTAAATAAATCACTTTCTACAAACACTTTTGAGTCCGGCATTGACTGTGCACTGCACCATGGTCCCCTCTCTCATTCTTGAGAGGGCAGGAGACCAAGAACACAAAGAAACGTCCTCTCAGGGGAGCTGAGGGCACCCTGAACCCCTGAACCCCATATTACATTCCCAACCTCCAGTGTGGCTTCCAACATGCTTACACATCAGGAGCCTCTTTTAATATTAAAAATGAAGATTTTGCAAAACTCTGTGATAGAAGGTGTACTTTCATACCCATCTAATCAGAAATATATAATGACTATAAAGTCAGTAATGCTATTATATTGATTTTTGTTACACAAAATGGTCATCTGAAAAACTGTCATACATATTTGTATCACATTTTTGTTTGTTTGCTTTGAGATGGAGTTTCGCTCTTGTTGCCCAGGCTGGAGTGCAATGGCACAATCTCGGCCTCCTCCAGGGTTCAATCTATTCTCCTGCCTCAGCCTCCCGAGTAGCTGGGATTGAGGCATGTGCCACCATGCCTGGCTAATTTTATATTTTTAGTAGAGATGGGGCTTCTCCATGTTGGTCAGGCTGGTCTTGAACTTCCAACCTCAAGTGATCTGCCCACCTTGGTCTCCAAAAGTGCTGGGATTACAGCTATGCACCACTGCTCCCGGCCTTGTGCCACATATTTTGGATGGAGGGTTTATATGTGTTTGGCCCAATGTTGGGGAGCAGTGGCTACAGAATGGAATGTACGCTCAGCAGGCGGGGTGTTTCTGGCCCTGCTCACCTCTGCGGCTTCACCTCCCATCACTGCCTCTGACTATTTAGACAATGTAATACTGCTTGTAGTCTTCCCAGCACTCATGCATACAGTGTCCACTGGCACTTAACTGGTACTTAATCAGTGCTTTTTGAAAAAATGACATATCTTCAATTCTATTTTCTCTTTTTTTTTTTTTTTTGAGACGGAGTCTGGCTCTGTTGCCCAGGCTGGAATGCAGTGGCACGATCTTGGCTCATCATAACCTCTGCCTCCTGGGTTCAAGCGATTCTCCTGCCTCAGCCTCCTGAGTAGCTTAGGACTACAGGTGCGTGACACCATGCCCAGCTATTTTTTTTTTTTTGTATGTTTAGTAGAGACGGGGTTTCACCCTGTTAGCCAGGATAGTCTAGATTGCCTGATCTCGTGATCTGCCCAGCTCAGCCTCCCAAAGTGCTGGGATTACAGCCATGAGCCACCCACCGTGCCCGGCCTTCAATTCCATTTTCTAGCAAAAACTGATGTGCAACTTATAAGGCTATGTTTTTTTCTTTTTTGAGATGTAGTTTCACTCGTCACCCAGGCTGGAGTCCAATGGCGTGATCTTGCCTCACTGCAACCTCAGTCTCCCGGGTGCAAGCAATTCTCCTGTCTCAGCCTCCCAAGTGGCAGGGATTACAGGTGTCCACCACCATGCCCGGCTAATTTTTGTATTTTTAGTAGAGATGGGGTTTCACCAAGTTGGTCAGGCTGGTCTCAAACTCCTGACCTCAGGTGAACTGCCTGCCTCAGCCTCCCAAAATGCTGGGATTACAGGCATGAGCCACTGTACCAAGCCCATAAGGCTATTCTTTTTTTTTTTTTTTTTTTTCCTTTTTTAAGACAGAGTCTCACTCTGTCGCCCAGGCTGGAGTGCAGTGGCGCTACGTCGGCTCACCACAACCTCTGCCTCCTAGGTTCAAGCAATTCTCCTTTCTGAGCCTCCTGAGTACCTGGGACTACAGGTGCATGCCACCATGCCTGGCTATTTTTTTGTATTTTTAGTACAGACCGGGTCTCACCATGTTAGCCAGGATGGTCTCGATCTCCTGACCTTGTGATCCATCTGCCTCGGCCTCCCAAAGTGCTAGGATTACAAGCATGAGCTACCGCGCCTGGCCCATAAGGCTACTCTTCATGGTCTTTGAAAAAAGTAGAAGGAGTAACAAGTTGAAGGAGTGATCCGATTTAACCTATGACTAACCCCTGACTTAGGGATCACTTTCTGATTTGCATCTCTCATCTGGATAGTAAGCAGTTCAAGATTATGCATGCTAGAAAAAGAAAACAAGGTAAGGAAGACATCGAATGAGGGTTTCAGCTTGCAAACCCTTGAGTTTTGGAAGCCAACATACCAAGGGTGAGATACCCTTTGGCTCTGAGCCTTGCAGGACAAAGGAAAGGGAGCCCAGGCCCTCAAGAACCCAAAAGCACAGGAGGCAAATACTTACCGTGGTCACTAAGGCCACCTGCCAATTCTCTAGTTGCCACTCACAGCGGATGACAGGAGACACAACAGCTATCAACATGATCTCCATGGCCTCAACCACCTTAAAAAGAGGGACACAGTGTCGTGTCTAAGCGCCAGCTTGTCACCACTTCGCCCCAGGCCTGCCTGTCCGTCATCCTACCTAGTCCTATTCCCTTCGACACTCCCCACTTAGGAAGCGCCTATTGTGTACCCACACAGCACTGCTAGTTGGATAAGAACTATAGAACTTCAGCTGTCATGGATGTGACCTTTACGGTTTGAACAATCTGAGAGTTCCCACAAATTTGTGACATGTATTCACTGATGATTTTGCTGAGCAATGCATTTGCATGGGAGCACTATGAGGGAGCTGTGTGAAGCCCACTCCCACTGTTAAGGGGTGAAACCAGCCAACAGGCAGCATCCACATCACCTAACTTTGTTGTTTTGCACTCATGATCCTGACGGTTGCAGGGCATGTGCCTTACAAATGGATTTTTGAGGCCAGGTGTGGTGGCTCACACCTGTAATCCAAGCACTTTAGAGACCAAAGTGGGCGGATCACCTGAGGTCGGGAGTTCAAGACCAGCCTGACCAACATGGTGAAACCCCGTCTCTAAAAAAAAAGAAAATGGATTTTTGAGACAGTCTCTGATCTCAACAAGCTGGGATAGTAAGATTCATGAAAGCTAGAAAATAAAGCAATGAATACAAAATAGTATGAGTTCATCAGCAGGAAAGTGTCTTTTAAAAAAAAAGAGAGAGACGGGACCTCACTATGTTGCCCAGGCTAGTCTCAAACTCCTAGGCTCAAGTGGTCCTCCCACTTTGGCCTCCCAGTGTGCTGGGATTACAGGCATGAGCCACTGAGCTCAGCCTACGAAAATGTCTATTTAGCAAACAGTGTAGGAAGTGCTACTAAATATTTCTTTCAATACAAAGTTAGAGTATCATCCTCTATCCATATCTTGCAATCTGCTATAGGATAGGTTTGTCTCTCAAAGGAAGGAGATGCTAGAAAAGAATTGAAGGAATTATTAGAAACAGATGATGAAAGTTAGGTACAGGATCATGAACCACAACGGAGCTTTTGTGCTGGTGGAAGGGAAGAACACAGGCACCATTGACAGGAACAAGGTTATCAGGAGGACAAAAAGTGAATTAAAGGAGAAAACGAATTTGTTTGGGATATGTTCTGTTGGTAACATTGATAGGATATCTGCATGGGTTATTATAATAATGTTTATACTTATATAACTTGGGGGTCTTGGATGAAAAAGGGGAAATTATGTCAGCTGTAGTGTATGGGACTTTGAAGTACACATATTAGAGTGATTTGTCTCTCCACAGAGAGCGTTATAGTCGTGTCCAGAGTTCAGATGGCCAGCCGGCAAGTTTTAGTTCAAAAAGTATCATAAGTAAGAGAACATAATTATCTCAGAAGAGGCTGGCCTGGTGGCTCATGTCTGTAATCTTAGCACTTTGGAAGGCTGAGGTGGGCCGATCACTTGAGGCCAGGAGTTCAAGACCAGCCTGGCTAACATGGTGAAACCCTATCGCTACTAAAAATACAAAAATTAGAAGGGTGTAGTACCGCACGCCTACTCGGGAGGGTGAGAATTGCTTGCACCTAGGAGGCAGAGGTTGCAGTGAGCTGAGCTTGCACCACTGCACTCCAGCCTGGATGACAGAGCAAGACCCTGTCTAAAAATAATACTAATAATCTCAGCAGAATGTTTGATTTAGTAACTCATCTTCCTTCAGTAATACAGAACAGCTGGATCCATATTAATCAGGATGCCACTCCTCTAAAGGGTTCTAGAAGGAAATAAACTAATACGGAGTAAAACTCCGCCCCATTCTGCTATAGCAGACTTAAGGGAAAGGGACCAGGCAGGGCGCCAGGGTGGGGTGCACAGAGGAGCTTCACTCTCGACCTCAGGGAAGGTCTTAAAGACAACCAGGACTGGCCAGGTGAGGTGGCTCACGCCTGTAATCCCAGCACTTTGGGAGGCTGAAGCAGGAGGATCACTTGAGGCCAGGAGTTCGAGATCAGACTGGCCAACGCAGTGAAACTGTCTCTACTAAAAATACAAAATAAATTAGCCAGTTGTGGTGGCATGCACCTGTATCCCCAGCTACAGGAGGGAGGAAGGAGAATCGCTTGAGCCTGGGAGGTGGAGGTTGCGGTGAGCTGGGATTGCACTACTGCACTCCAGCCTGGGCAACATAGCTAGACCCCATTTTAAGAAAAAGTAAAAAAGGAAAAGGAAAAGAAATGGCTGTTGCCTGAGAACGCAATACTTCTGAAAGATGCGTCAAATTCACATGGCTACCTCCAGATCACACGACCCCCCCACCACCTTTCTTTTTCGAGACAGAATCTTGCTCTGTCTCCCAGGCTGGAGTGTAGTGGCGCAATCTCGGCTCGCTGCAACCTCACCTCCCAGGTTCAAGCAATTCTCCAATCTCCGCCTCCCAAGAAGCTAGGATTACAAGCATGCGCCACCACACCTGGCTTATTTATTTATTTTTTTTTTGTATTTTTAGTAGAGATGAGGTTTCCCCATGTTGGTCAAATGGTCTCGAACTCCTGACTTCAGGTTATCTGCCTGCCTTGGCCTCCCAAAGAGCTGGGATTACAGGTGTGAACTACCACGCCAGACCCACACAACCCTTTCTTGTAACTTTTAGCTGCAGCTCTCTAATGTTTTCTCACTTGTCTCCCTCCTTTGCATTTTTACCCTCCAGTTCAACACCATTGTTGGGCTGACCACCTGTCTTTGATTTTCCATTCTGTCTGATTATCATCATGCATCTGGGCATGAAGTTTTGTTTTGCTCACGCCGCCCCACCCCCGGACAGTCTTGCTCTGTCACCCAGGCTGGAGTGCAGTGGCATGATCTCAGGTCACTGGCTGAATTTTGTATTTTCAGTAGAGAAGGGGTTTCACCATGTTGGCCAGGCTGGTCTCCAACTCCTGACCTCAGGTGATCTGCCCGCCTTGGCCTCCCAAAGTGCTGGAATTATAGGCATAAGCCACCACGCCTGGTTCTTAACGTTTTCTCACCTTACCTCCCAAAGGAGGAAGCGGAGTAGTGGTGTGGGCTCACAGACATCACCACTGCTGTGAAAACCTCTGGGTGAAGCTGTCATTCTTCTTTCCTCAAAATTGTATATGGCGTATGTCTTAGTCCATTTGTGCTGCTATCACAAAACGCCCGAGACTGGGCAATTTATAAGGAATCTAAATTTATTTTCTCACAGTTCTGCAGGCTGGGAGCTGAGATCAAAGTGCCAGCAGGTTCCGCTGCATGGAGATGGATGCTCCCTCGGCAGCGGAGGAACAACTCTGGTCACAGGAGAGAAACGCAAAAAAGCTGACGCTGTTGCTGGGTGAAGCCTCTTTTATAAGGGCCTTGATCCCATTCACGAGGGAGGAGTCCTCGTGGTCTCATCACCTCTTAAAGGCCCCACCTCTTAACACAACCTCATTGACATCACCTGGGTTTTGGAAGGGACATATTCAAACCCTAGCAGTAAATAACAAACCTTCATCAGTGCCTCTGAAAGGATCTGAAAATATGTAATTACAGCAGGTGTCTCTGGTGATTCTTCAGCACAAAATGTTTGAGAGCCATGTGTTTGATTTTATGTAAAATAATACCACAGTTTTCTCCTTTCTTCCCAGTACCTCCGTTTATATCACTTTTTAAAATGAGTATTGAATTCCCAAAACATAGATACAAATGCTCACTTGCTCACTTGCTTATAACTGAACACCTGCCAAAGGTGAATGAAAGTGATTTTTGGATGACCCACCTGTTGGAGTTCCCGCTTTTTCTCATCTCTACCTCCCTCTTCCCCCCAACCCCCAGACTGGAGAGCCCAGAGCCAGAGGTCAGCAGAAGAGAGACTCTGAGTTCAACCTTGTTAGCTTTGAAGACTCCTGTGATCTCTGAGGACAGCTCTGATTTTTTGTATCTTGCTCAAATTCCTATCTAAGGGGTCTCGGGAGTCTTGCCAAACAAACCACATTCTCATCAGATGGGTTTTATTAACCCTAAATATTGTGACTTACTTTCTGATCTGACTCTGGCATAACATTATGCGGAAAAGAAATAAGTCAAATATTTTGTCCCAAGACGTGTTTCTTTTCCATATTTTGAAATGGTCCTGCAAAGCTGTTCTTTGTGGGGGAAAATTTGCATCTGTAAAGAATCTTTATTAACATAGCTAGATAATTTTCTTCCAGGCCCTCCCAATCCTAAAGAGATTAACTAAAAGTCTAGCACCTTTTAAAAGTGTGACTAGGAAATAATTGCCATCTATTATCCCTAAGGGCAGCCACTATAAGACTTCCAAAGAACCTTAGTCTCCACAATCTTGATTTTATTATTATTTTTTTGAGATGCAGTCTCACTCTGTTATTCAGGCTGGAGCGCAGTGGTGTGATCTCAGCTGACTGCAACCTCCGCCTCCTGGGTTCAAGCGATTCTCCTGCCTCAGCCTCCTGAGTAGCTGGGATTACAGGCGCCTACCACCATGCCCAGCTAATTTTTGTATTTTTAGTAAAGACAGGGTTTCAGCTGGGTGCGGTAGCTCACGCCTGTAATCCCAGCACTTTGGGAGGCCAAGATAGGTGGATCACGATGTCAGGAGTTCGAGACCAGCCTGGCCAACCTGGTGAAACCCCATCTCTACTAAAAAATACACAAAAAAAACAATTAGCCGGGCATGGTGGCAGGCACCTGTAATCCCAGCCGCTCGGGAGGCTGGGGCAGGAGAATCGCTTGAATGCAGGAGACGGAGGTCGCAGTGAGCCGAGATCATGCCATTGCACTCCATCCTGGGTGACAAGAGTGAGACTCAGTCTCAAACAAAACAAAACGGGGTTTTATAATGTTGGCCAGGCTGGTCTCAAACTCCTGACCTCAGGTGATCCGCCCACCTCGGCCTCCCAACGTTCTGGGATTACAGGCATGAGCCACCACGTGTGGCCACAATCTCTTATCTTAACCTGAACATTTCCTTTCTATTGATCCCGGGTCTTTAGACAAACTCAACCAATTGTCAACCAGAAAATTTTTAAATTTACCTATAGCCTGGAAGCGTCCCTCTTCCCCCTTAACTCTGTTTTGAATTTGAATTGTCCCACCTTTCTGGATCAAACCAATGTATTTCTTAAATGTATTTGATTGATGTCTCCTGCTCCCTAAGATGTGCCCATCCACCTTGGGCACATGTTCTCAGGACCTCCTGAGGGCTATGTCACAGGCCATAATCACTCACATTTGGCTCAGAATAAATCTCTTCAACTATTTTACAGAGTTTGACTCTTTTTGTCCACATCTGCAAGGAGCGCTCACCCCAGTGCTGCCCATGATCAGAAAGAGAGCAAGGTGGAAACGTCCGAAGCCGATGGTCTCCACTGCGTCTTCCACGGTGAACGTCTTTGGCTCTAACAATGAGAGGCAAGTGAAAGAAATAGCTTCTGCAGGGAAGGGAATGTGTGGGGTCTATCGCTCAGCTTCAGAAAGCTAACCCATTATTATTATTATTATTATTATTATTATTATTATTATTATTATTATTATTTTGAGACTGAGTTTTGCTCTGTCCCCCAGGCTGGAGTGCAGTGGTGCGAACTCGGCTCGCTGCAACCTCTGCCTCCCAGGTTCAAGCAATTCTCTGCCTCAGCCTCCTGAGTAGCTGGGCACCTGCCACCACGCCCTGCTAATTTTTGTATTTTTAGTAGAGATGAGGTTTCACCATCGTGGCCAGACCGGTCTTGAACTCCTGACCTCATGATCCACCTGCCTCAGCCTCCCAAAGTGCTGGGATTACAGGCGTGAGCCACCGCACCAAGCCACCAACCCATTATTATAAAAACAAGTTAATACGAGGGGCCAGTGGTAGGAAGTGAAGCAGCAGGTTCAGCTGGAGACTTCTATAATAATCTCACCTTTAATCTGTGTCTCTGTGGTCCCCAGGCTCAACTTCCGAAGGCTGAGGATCGTGACGGGCTCTGTTGGCTTGGCTGCCATCTTCTCAATAGCTCAAGTTCCCCAAACAGCTTACCTGGTGGAAGCAAGGGAGGGAAGAAGGAAAGAAATGTAACGGCTATTGGCTACTTAGTATATGCCAGGCACACTACACACACACACAATTTCCTGAAGCCCTCACAAAAATCAAATAGCTATGTATTTTTATCCTCTTTCACACCTGGCCTCTGGAACCAAGCAACTCATTGCTTTCTTTCCCTACTACTTTGTATTGATTGATTGACTGAGATGGAGTCTTGCTCTATCACCCAGGCTGGAGTGCAGTGGCTGCAATCTCGGCTCACTACAACCTCTGCCTCCTGGGTTCAACTGATTCTCGTGCCTCAGCCTCTCAGGTAGCTGGGATTGCAGGCACATGTCACCACACCCCGCTAATTTTATTTTTTTTTTGTAGAGCTGGGGTTTCACCATGTTCTCCAGGCTGGTCTTGAACTCCTCACCTCAGTTGATCTGCCCACCTCAGCCTCCAAAAGTGCTGGGATTACAGGCGGGAGCCACTGTACCCAGCCTTCCTACTACTTTTTAGGTGTGGTTTTGAGAAATTTGCCCTTTGCACACCTCAGTTTTCTCAAATGAGTTTCCTAAAATGGGGATGATCTAATAATGGCACCCAACTTTCAAGGTTGTTACGATGATTAAAGGGGTTAGTTCACAGAAAGCACTTACTCCCTACCTGGCATGAACTGATGTGCTTGACAAATGGAAGCTGTTACTATTGTTACCGTATATGAGGGAGGTATTTGTCACTAATTGTTGTCCTGAGCACTTTACATACATGAATTAACCCCTCTAATCTTCACAGAAGATCTGTGAGGTATTATCATTTATCACTGTGTGGCATGTAAGGAAACTGAGAAATAGAGAGACTAAATTGCTAAATTAGATAATCGAGCTAAATTAAATGGCCAAATTAGACAATCAAAACTCTGAGGCCAGTAACTAACCCTGAGTCTGGGGCCAGATGCAGGTCGTGGCAATTTAACCAATAGCATCCTCTGAGTGGGAGGGAACGTGGCTGTACTACAGAAAAGCAATCGCAATAGCAGCGCTTTACACTCTCACAGATCCTGTGTTTTCAGTGTGCTTTTGTGCGTGTCATTGTCATTTAATTCTGACGGAAACCCATGAAGTGCTTTTTAAATTTTATTTATTTTTGGAGACGGAGTCTTGCTCTGTCACCCAGGCTGGAGTGCAGTGGTGCGATCTCTGCCTCCTGGGTTCAAGCGATTCTCCTGCCTCAGCCTCCCGAGTACCTGGGACAACAGGCACTTGCAACCATGCCCGGCTAACTTTTTGTATTTTTAGTAGAGATGGGGTTTGACCGTGATCCATAAGACGGTCTTAATCTCCTGACCTTGTGATCCGCCAGCCTCAGCCTCTCAAAGTGCTGGGATTACAGGTGTGAGGCCCCGCACCTGGCTGCTTCGTTTTACCTCATATTTTTGCGTTTAACCCTAAAAAGGATTCTTAACTCTAAAAGCCAAAAGAAAACTAAGACAAGGAAAGATGGGTATCAAGTCAGCAGCTTAACCACACAGACTTTTTTTTCAAATGACTTTAAGACATGGCAATTTAATTATACATTCCTCGTGGGATAAACAGAAATCCTAAACTATCCTTGCTAATGATGTTGTTAGTAATAATATTGGTATCATTATTCATATATTAGTACATATTTAGAATAAAGTAATTATGTTAATACTGTTAGGAACCCAGATTTTCATCATTGAGGAAAAACAAATATAAAATCAAATTTGCTATGTATAAAATTTATAATCCTAATTTTTTTTTTGAGGCAGAGTCTTGCTCTGTCGCCCAGGCTGGAGTGCATTGGTGCAATCTTGGCTCACTGCAATCTCCGCCTCCCAGGTTCAAATGATTCTCCTGCATCAGCCTCCCACATAGCTGAGACTACAGGAAGGCACAACCACGCCCGGCTAATTTTTTGTATTTAGTAGAAACTGGGTTTCACCATGTTGGCCTGGTTGGTCTCGACCTCCTGACTTTGTGATCCACCCGTCTTGGCCTCCCAAAGTGCTGGGATTACAGGCGTGAGTCACCGTGCCCGGCCTATAATCCTAATTTTGAACTGGAAATAGAGATATGATATTATTGCATAACATATGTATTATGCATATATAATAAATGAATAAAAACAAATCCAGGCACCTTAGGTAAATGGCTGATTCTGGCTCAGGGACAGGAAATGTACAAACTGAGCCTGGGGCATCTTGTTGTAGCCTATACAGTATGGGCAATATCAAAGACCTGGGAAGTTGCAATGAAAGGTTACAAAATTAAAACTAAGGGCCAGGGGTGGCAGCTCATCCCTGTAATACCAGCACTTTGGGAGGCCGAGAGAGGAGGATCGCTTGAGGCCAGGAGTTTGAGACCAGTCTGGCCAACATGGTGAAACCCCATCTCTACTTGAATACAAAAATTAGCCAGGTGTGGTGGTGTGCACCTGTAGTCCCAGCTACTTGGGAGGCTGAGGCACGAGAATTGCTTGAACCCAGGAAGCAGAGGTTGCAGTGAGCCAAGATCAGTCCACTGCACTCCAGTCGGGGTGACAGAGTGAGACTCTGCCTCAAAAAAAAAAAAAAAAAATTAAAATTGAAAAGGCTCCCACTGGCCAAAGATGGGACAATGTGAACATCAAAATGGAAAATGACTGCAAAGAACTGAAACACATTAAAGCTGTTAAAATTCATTGGTTTATAGTAACACTAAAATGAAGACCTCACTGATCACCTTTGGAGAATGATAAGAAACAAACCCATTCTGAAAAAACTAGTAAATATCTTGACTTTTTTGTGCAGATTGTCTGTATATCAGGGTAGCCAGTTGATGAAAGAAAATTATTTGTGAATAATAAAGCTAATATATGCAGAAAAAAGGATGGAATTCAATTATAACTGTTTTGTACCTTCTAAAATACAATGGATCCAGGCAACAATCATCACTGGCTGATAAATTATTACGTGAAAGGCTGATGGTGAACTTTGCTAGGAGAGGGCTACAGCTGATAACACCTGAACCTACTGAAAAATTGTAATGCCATGGAAATAGAGATAGGCAGATTGTATTGGCTCCTAATGAGATGCAACAGGAAGACAAATGCAACATCACCTGTGATAAAGAGAAGTTGAGGACAGGCGTGGTGGCATGCACCTGTAGTCCCAGTTACTCAGAAGGCTGAGGCGGGACAATTGCTTGAACCTGGAAGGTGGAGGTTGCAGTGAACTGAGACTGTGCCACTGCACTCCAGCCTGGGCGACAGAGTGAGACTCTGTCTCAAAAAAAAAAAAAAAAAGGAAAGAATTGAACCATTGAACCTGAATCAAATCAAGAATCTAGCTCTAGCTAGCACTTTACACAGGAAATGAAGAAACATGTTGAATAACACCATGTGGCTGCAACAAGGAAAATGCAGAACGTGGGAAGCTGTGTGAGATAAATGACCCGGTTTCTTCATTACGTGCATGGCAAGGCAAAAAGAGAAAAGGGGAACCTGTAGACTAAAATCAAAGAGACGCAGCAAACCAAAAGTGGATCGTTTGGATGTTCATTCAAACAAATCAACTATTAAAAATTTTAAAATAAAACAACAGTGTGTGGCTGGGCGCAGTGGCTCACGTCTGTAATCCCAGCACTTTGGAAGGCCAGCGCTGGTGGATCACAAGGGCAGGAGTTCCAGACCATCCTGGTCAACATGGTAAAACCCTGTCTCTACTAAAAATACAAAAATTAGCCGGGCTTGGTGGCAAATGCGTGTAATCCCAACCATGCAGGAGGCTGAGGCAGGAGAATCACTTGAACCCAGGAGGCGAAGGTTGCAGTGAGCCAAGATCGTGCCACCGCACTCCAGCCTGGGTGACAGAGTAGGACTCTGTCTCAGAGGGGGTGGGGGGAGAGGGGTGACAAAGAAACTCCTGGCTGGACAAGGTAGCTCACGCCTGTAATCCCAGCACATTGGGAAGCTGAGGAGGGCAGATCACCTGAGGTCAGGAGTTCAAGACCAGCCTGGCCAACATGGTGAAACCCCGTCTCTACTAAAAATACAAAAACTAGCAGGACATGGTGGTGGGTGCCTGTAATCCCTACTACTCGAAGGCTGAGATGTAAGAATTGGTTCACGGCACGGCAGCCTGGGACACAAAGCAAGGATCCATCTCAAAAAAAAAAAAAAAGAAAAGAAACTCCTGCAACTCGAGCAAAAACCCAGAAAACAAATGATGGACAAAGGACCTGAGTAGACAGTTTTCAGGTGAAGACATTCAAATGCACAATAGCCAGTACAAGTGGCCAGAGAAAAGGTGTGGGTATCACTAATCCTCAGAAAAATGCAAATGAAAACCACAGTTAGACCTTACCTTGTACTTGTTAGGATGGTGATTATCAAAAGAACAAGAGAGATAAGTGTCGTGGGAATGTGCAGAAAAAGGAACCCTTGTACACTGTTGGTAGGAATGTAAATTGGTGCAGCCACTATGGAAAACAGTATTGAACTATCCTCAAAAAATTAAAATGGAACCACCGATATGATCCAACAGCTCCACTTCTGGATATATCCAAATGGAATTGAAATCAGTTATCTGGAAGAGATATCTGCACTCACGTTCCCTGTCGTGTTAGTCACAATACTCAAACCTTAAAGCAACACAAATGTCCATTAACAGATGTGTGGGAAAAGGAAATTGGGTACCTGCATACAATGAAATTTTTTGAGACAAAGTTTCACTCTGGTTGCCCAGGCTGGAGTGCAGTGGTGTGATCTCGGCTCACTGCAACCTCCGCCTCCCGGGTTCAAATGATTCTCCTGCCTCAGCCTCCTGAGTAGCTGGGATTACAGGCATGTGTCACCCTGCCCAGATGGGGTCCTTCATGTTGGTAAGCTGGTCTCAAACTCTTGATCTCAGGTGATCCGCCTGCCTTGGCCTCCCAAAGCGTTGGGATTACAGGCGTGAGTCACCGCGCCTGGCCACAATGGAATATTATTCGGCTTTTAAAAAGAAGGAGTTCCTGGCCAGACGTGGTGGCTCACGTCTGTAATCCCAGCACTTTGGGAGGCCGAGGCAGCCGGATCACAAGGTCAAGGGTTTGAGACCAGCCTGGCCAAGATGGTGAAGCTCTGTCTCTGCCAAAAATACAAAAATTAGCTGGGCATGGTGGTGGGCACCTATGGTCCCAGCTACTTGGGAGGCTAAGGCAGGAGAATCGTTTGAACCCGGAAGGTAGAGGTTGCAGTGAACTGAGATCGTGCCACTGCACTCCAGCCGGAGCGACAGAGTGAGACTCTGTCTCAAAAAAAAGAGGGAGTTCCTGCCATCTGCAACAACATAGATGAACCTGGAGGATGTGATCAAGTTAAAGAAACCAGGCACGGAGGAATGAATACTATCATTTACATGATGAATCTAAACTAGTCAAAGTCACAGAAGCAGAGATTGGAATGGTGGATGCCATTCTGAGGCGCTGAGGGGAAGGGGAAATAGGGAGGTATTAGTCAAAGGCACACAATTTTTGCTATACGAGATGAATGTGTCTTGGAGATCTTCCTATAGCATTGCACTTATAGTTAACAATATGGTATTGCGTGCCTAAACTTTTGCCAGGAAGGTAGAACTTCTGATAAATGTTCTTATCACAAAAATAAGAATAGCCAGGTGCAGTGAGGCTGAGTCAGGGGAATCACTTGAACCTGGGAGGCAGAGGTTGCAGTGAGCCGAGATCTCGCCACTGCCCTTTAGCTTGGGCAACAGAGCAAGACTCTGTCTCAAAAAATAAACAAACAAATAAATAATAATAAATAAAAAGGCTAGAGGAAACTTTTGGAGATAATAGATTTATGGCATAGATCGTGGTGATGTTTCACAGTGATAACTCCAAACTCATCAAGTTGTATACATTAAATACGTACCAGCTTTTATGTCGTTGGTGTCTCAATAAAGTGTTAGAAAAACAAAACAAAACTCAAGCCAAGGTGTCCTCTTGCCAGAACATAAAAATAGCCAGAGAACAGCTGTGTGGTAGCACATCAAGGTCATTAATGTTTGCCGAGTGTTGGCTCTGTAGCTCCTATGGAGGATTTCAGAGGAGGATCTGACATACATGTTCCTGCCCTAAGGAGTTTTTTGTTTTTGTTTTTTTCTGGAGACAGAGTTTCACTCTGTTGCCAAGGCTGGAGCGCAATGGCATGATTTCAGCTCCCCACAACCTCCGCCTCCCACGTTCAAGTGATTCTCCTGCCTCAGCCTCCTGAGTAGCTGGGACTGCAGACACCCGCCACCATGCCCAGCTAATGTTTGTATTTTTAGTAGAGACAGGGTTTCTCCATGTTGGTCAGGCTGGTTTTGAACTCCTGACCTCAGGTGATCCGCCTGCCTTGGCCTCCCAAAGTGTTGGGATAACAGGCATGCGCCACCAACGCCCGGCTAGTTTTGTATTTTTAGTAGAAACGGGGCTTCTTCCTGTTAGTCAGGCTGGTCTCGAACTTCTGACCTCAGGCGATCCACCTGCCTAGACCTCCTAAAATGCTGGGATTACAGGTGTGAGCCTAGGAGTTTTTAATCTAGCTGGGGACACAAAAGATAACCATAACAAACAATTATACTGCAGTGCATATATTCTTTGTCTTCTTAAACACTGTCACAGAGACATAAATATTCCCAGATGGG
The DNA here is from genome assembly GCA_963574635.1 of Cheracebus regulus. Taxonomy (NCBI): domain Eukaryota; kingdom Metazoa; phylum Chordata; class Mammalia; order Primates; family Pitheciidae; genus Cheracebus; species Cheracebus regulus. The sequence goes on along the minus strand of CAUYQU010040323.1, from coordinate 8,037 downwards.
GAAGAGATCAATAATGATGAAAGATAATCCATGAAAGCCTCTCTCTCAATGGAGACCATAAAATATATGAAAAGTTGTTATTTACACATAGTGGAAAAAGCAAAATAATTGGTCTCTCAGTCCATCTGGGAGCTTGAAAGTTATAAGGAATATAAGAACAATTCTAAAATTACTGCTCCCTTTTTAGAAACTGTTGGTACACTCTTTTGAGGGGTTTGGAAGCCTTTTGTTTTGCCTCCTGTGTTTAAGCAATTCTCCTGCCTCAGCCTCCCGAGTAGCTGGGATAATAGGCATGCGCCACCACGTCTCGCAAATTTTGTGTTTTTAGTAGAGACGGGATTTCTCCATGTTGGTCAGGTTGGTCTCCAACTCTTGACCTCAGGTGATCCGTCCATCTCAGCCTCCCAAAGTGCTGGGATTACAGGTGTGAGCCACCGTGCTCAGCCTTCTTTCCTTTTTTAAAACTTTTTAACAGCACTTAAAAGTTTGTTTGTTTTTGAGACAAGGTCTCACTCTGTCACTGAGATCTGGCACAATCTCGGCTCACGGCAGCCTCTGCCTCTGGGGTTCAAACAATTCTCCTGCCTCAGCCTCCTGAGTAGCTGGGATTACAGGCGCCCACCACCAGGCCTGGCTAATTTTTATATTTTTAGTAGAGACAGGGTTTCACCATGTTAGTCAGGCTGATCTCAAACTCCTGTCTCAGGTGATCCACCAACCTCAGCCTCCCAAAGTGCTGGGATTACAGGCATGAACCACTGCACCTGCCCTGAAAATTTTTTTTAATTTTAGTTTAATATTTTATTTTTTGAGGCCGGGTCTTACTCTGTTGCCAAGGCTGGAGTGCTACCACACCTGGCCAAGAAACAAACAAAAAATTGGACTTAATAAAAATTTAAAACTTTTGCGTAGCAAGAAACTACCAAGAAAGTGGAAAAAACAAACAAACACAGAATGGAAGAGTATTTGCAAATCATATACCTCATGAGAGTGTAGTAACCAGAACATAGAAGAAAACTCTTACAGCTCAACAATAAAAAGACAACCTAGTTATTTAAATGGGCAATGATTTTAAGAGACATCTACAAAGAAGATATGCAAATGGCCAATGAGCACATGAAAAGAGACTCAACATCTTTGGTCATTAGGGAAATGCAAATCAAAACCACAGGATATCACTTCCTGCTCTAGGATGCCTAAAAAAATGTTTTTGAGACAGAGTTTTGCTCTTGTTGCCCAAGCTGGAGGGCAATGGCATGTTCCTGGCTCACTGCAACCTCCGCCTGCCAGGTTCAAGCGATTCTACTGCCTTAGCCTCCCAAGTAGCTGGGGTTACAGGCATGCACCACCACACCCGGCTAATTTTATACTTTTATTAGAGATGGGGGTTTCACCATGTTGGTCAGGCTGGTCTCAAACTCCTGACCTCAGGCAATCCACCTGCCTTGGCCTCCCACAGTGCTGGGATTACAGGCATGAGCCACCATAGCTGGCCGGATCCCTAAAATTAAAAATGTAGGAAGTATGGTTCTCATACTTTAGAATTTTTTTTTTAAGGCAGTAGCAAGTGTTAGTGAAGATGTGGGGACATCAGAACACTTGTGTGTTGCTGGTGGGAATTTAAAATCATGCAGCCCCTGTAGAAAACAGTTTGTCAGTTCCTCAAAAGGTAAACATAGAGTTCCCATATGTCCTGAGCCTCTCCTAGGTATAACCTCAGGAGAATTGAGAACATAATCTAATGAGTTGAATTGTATACCCATCAAGATGTATATGTGGAAGACCTAAGCCCTAGGACCTCAGAATGTGACTTGATTTGGAATTAGGATCATTGCCGATGTACTTTGTTAAGCTGCAGTCAGCCCTTCTTTCCTAAACAGCCCGAGATAATCTGTGAAAATGGTTCACTGTCCACTCGACCCGGAGAACCCCAGAAAATCACGCAAATCAAGAGGTTCAAATCATGGTGTTCTCTTTAAGAACACTCATGACACTTCCCAGGCCATCAAGGGTATGCAGATACAAAAAGCCACGAAGTATTTGAAAGATGTCACTTTACAGAAACAGTGCGTACCTTTCTGACTTTACAATGGCGGAGTTGGCAGGTGCGCCTGGGCCAAGCAGTGGGGCTGGACACAAGGTTAGTGGCCCAAAAAGAGTGCTGAATTTTTGCTGCACATGCTTAAAAATGCAGAGAGCAATGCAGAACTTAAGGATTTAGATGTAGACTCTCTGGTCATTGAGCAGATCCAAGTGAACACAGCACCTAAGACGCACCGCCAGACCCACACCGCTCACGGTCGGATTAACCCACACAAGAGCACTCTCCCTGCCACACGGAGATGATCCTTACTGAAAAGGAACAGACTGTTCCTAAACCAGAAGAGGAGGCTGCCCAGAAGAAGAAGGTATCCCAGAAGAAACTGAAGAATCAAAAACTTGTGACACAAGAGTAAATTCAGCATTAAAATAAATGCAATTAAAAGTAAAAAAAAAAAAGGATGAAGTCATACTGGAGTGGAGTGGGAGTCTTATCCATTGTAACTGATGTCCTCATAAAACGGGGGAAATTTGGACAGAGACAGCACACAGGGAGAATGGCTTGGGAACATGAAGGCAGAGATGGGGCTGATGCATCCACAAGCCAAGGAACCCCAGGGGGTGCCAGCAACCACCAGCAGCTAGGGGAGGGCCATGGATCAGATTCTCCCTCCCAGCCTCAGAGAGAACCCACCCTGCCAACACTTTGGTCTCAGACGTCTAGCCTCCAGAGTCATGAAATGATCAATTTCCCTTGTTTAAGTCGCTCAGTGTATGGTATTTTGTTATGGCAGCTCCAGGGAACTAATACACGTGTCCCTGCAAACACTCACATAAATAGTCAAAGAGCCATCATTTATCATAGCCAAAAGTGGGAATGGTCCAAATGTCCATCATCTGACGAATGGATAAATGAGATGTGGTCCATCCGTGCAATGGATTATCATTCAGCAATAAGAAGGAATGGAGGTCTGATACCTGCTACAACATGAATGACTCTCAAAAACATGCTAAGCAAAATAAGTCAGACACAAAGACCATATATTGTATGATTCCATTTATATGAAATATCCATTTATATGAAAATTCGCAGAGACAGAAATAGATGAGCTGTTGCCAGGTACTGAGGGAGGAGGAGAATAGGGAGTGACTGATAATAGGTGTGGGGTTTCTTTGGCAGGTGATGAAAATGTTCTGGAATTACATAGTGGTGATGGTTGCACAACCTTGTGAACATACTGAAGATCACTGAATTGTACCCTTTTCTTTTTTCTGTTTTTTTTTTTTTCTTTTTCTTTTTTCTTTTTTTAATGGGACAGAGTCTGGCTCTGTTGACTAGGCTGGAGTGCAGTGGCACAATCTCAGCTCACTGCAACCTCTGCCTCCCAAGTTCAAATGATTCTCCTGCCTCAGCCTCCCAAAGAGCCGGGACTACAGATGTGTACCACCATGCCCAACTAATTTTTTTTGTATTTTTAGTAGAGACGGGGGTTCACCATGTGGGTCAGGCTAGTCTCGAACTGCTAACCTGCTGAGCTTACAGGCATGAGCCACTGCACCCAGCCTGAATTGTACCCTTGAAAATGGTGATTTGGATATATGTGGATTATGTCAATTACATGTTTATTCCTTTTTTAAAAACAGAAAAAGAAAATAGTAATGCAAGTCACAGTAGCAGACTTACAAACCAAAAGGAGTCTGGCTATTTATAGTATCTGGGAATAAAATGATTCAGTTTGATGGGAAAATAATATTTTTAAATCCCAGTGAGTTCATTTTAAGTTCAGTTACAAGTGAAATGCTTAACAATGAGTTCCGTCTTCAGTCAACATTAAATCTCTTCTATCAGTCATGTTTTATGATGTCTCATAACAATCTAAACATATCTTACAATTTTAACAATCTTAAAGTTTACATTTTAAAGGAGCAATAAAACAATTTCCAGCAAGTCTCATTTTCTATATTGAACAGCAAGAAACCTGGAAATCTTCCACTTACTACTGACCAGAACAAGTTTTTATTTATTTTTATTTTATTTATTTTTGAGACAGAGTCTCGCTCTGTCAGCCAGGCTGGAGTGCAATGGTGTGATCTCGGCTCACTACAACCTCCACCTCCCAGGTTCCAGCGATTCTCCTGCCTCAGCCTCCCGAGTAGCTGGGATTACAGGAGTGCACCACCACACCTGGCTAATTTTTGTATTTTTAGTAGAGACAAGGTTTCATCATATTGGCTAGGTTGATCTCGAACTCCTAACCTCAAGTGATTCACCCACTTCAGCCTCCCAAAGTACTGGGATTATAGGTGTGAGCCACCACACTTAGCCCTTTTAAAATATTTTTTTTTAAATAGAGACAGGGGTCTCACTATGTTGCCCCGGCTGATCTAGACTTCCTGAGATCAAGCAATCCTTCCACCTCGGCCTTCCAAAGTGCTTATAGGCATAAACCACTGCACCAGGCCCAGAACAAATTTTAATGTGGTATAAGCATACATTTTAAACTACTTAGGCGGCTCCATGGCTCATAAACATCCTACATATTTCCTTTCTCTTATCAATAAAGAGAGGAGATTTATCACATAGAGCCTGGCCAACGTTGTTACAGTCCAAAATATTTGCTTCACAGTTGCTCTTGAATTAAGCCTGATCCTGTAAAGGCAGATTCATGTTTGTTATTTCATTTTCACTTTTATTTATTTATTGTTTGTTTGTCTGTTTTGCAACAGCATCTCACTCTATCACCCAGGCTGGAGTGCAGTGATGTGATCTCAGCTCACTGCAACCTCCACCTCTCAGGTTCAGGTGATTCTCCTGCCTCAGCCTACAGAGTAGTTGGGACTATAGGCACGCACCACCATACCTGGCTAATTTTTGTATTTTTAGTAGAGATGAGGTTTCTCCACATTGGCCAGGCTGGTCTTGAACTCCCAACCTGGTGATCTGCCCACCTCAGTCTCCCAAAGTGCTGGGATTACAGGCATGAGCTGTCACGCCCGACCAAGTCTCACCATGTTGATCAGGCTGGTCTTAAACTCCTGGGCTCAGGCGATCTTCCTGCCTCAGTCTCCCAAAGTGCTGGGACTTAAAGATGTGAGTCAACATGTCCAGCCAAGGCCTGTGTTTTTTTTACCACATGCCCCAACCTGCTCTCCATCACTGGCCATGACCTATTGGGCCAGGGGTAGGCACTTGACCTGGAGACGATCAAATGATTGACTGGTCTGAAGTCCACAGGGTAGCCTCGCACAACGAGCTCTGTTTGATGGTGGTGATGGGTGCACAATATTGTGAATGTGCTACATGCCACTGAATTGTTCACTTTCAAATTGTAACAGGCTGGGCATGGTGGTGCATGCCTGTGATCTCAGCACTTTGGGATGCCAAGGTGGGAGAATTGCTTGAGGTCAGGAGTTTGAGACCAGTCTGGGTAACAGAGTAAGACCCCATCTCTACAATAATAATAATAATAATAAACAATAAAAAATTGTTACAATGGTAAATTTGAAGTTATATGTATTTTACCATAATTTTTAAAACTTGAACAAGACAAAAATTGCCAAAAAAAAAAAAAATACAGGTGCCCAGTAAATGTTTGTAGCAAATATAAACCATAAATTATATGACAAAAATATTAAGATTCTAATAGCCAGTCTGGGCAATATAGTGAGACCTGGTCTCTATAGAAAAGTTCTTTATAAAGTTAGCCCTGTGTGGTGGCCCATGTCTGTGGTCCAGCTCCTTGTGAGGCTGAGGTGGGAGAATCAAATGAACCTGACAGGTGGGGGCTGCAGTGAACCGTGATCATGCCACCCACTGCACTCCAGCCTGGGCAACAGAGGCAGATCCTATCTTAAAAAAAGAAGTGGAAGAGGAAGAGAAGAACAAGAGGGAGAGGGAAGGAAGGAAGGAAGGAAGAGAGGGAGGGAAGGAGGGAAGGAGGGAGGGGTGAAGAAGAGGAAGAAGGAGGAGGAAGAAGAGGTAAAGAAGGAGAAGAAGGAAGGAAGGAAAAGAAGAGGAGGAGGAAGAAGAAGAGGAGGAGGAGAGGAGGAGGAGAAAGAAGAGAAGGAGGAGGAGGAAGAGGGAAGGAAGGAAGAAGTGAGGGAGGGAGGGAGGGAGGGAAGGAAGGAAGGAAGGAGAAGAATGAGAAAAACAACATCCTAACAGATTCACAGGCACAGACAAATTGTATGAACAAACAATTCACAAGAGGACATGTACATTATAATTTAAAAATCTTTAGGTATCATTTTATGCCAGCTAAATTAACAAACATAGAAAGAAGGAAGAAAGGACAGAAGAAAGGAGGAAAGAGGAAAGGAGGAAAGGAGAAAGGAATGAAAAAGGAGAAGATGGCAGGAACGGAGAGAGGGAAAGAAGAAAGGAAGGAGGGAAGGAAAGAAAGGAAGGGATGAGGGAAGATTAGAGGTGGGAATGAAGGAAGGGGAGGAAGGAAAGAAGGGAGGGAGAGAAGGAAGAAAGTCAGTAGTCATGGTGAGATCGAGATGAAACTCGCTCCATTTCCTCTGTCTGCATTTCCTCATCTGGAAATAAAAATTCCACCTGCTGTGGGAGAAATTGCTACTGCCTACCCGACATCAGGGCTTCCCTTGTACTTCACTGGTAGCAGTGGCCATTGAGATGCAGGTGAAGGTTGTCGGGGCTTCAGAAAAAACCCTCTTCTGCCCCTCGCCTCTTCCTCACACCCCCTCACAAGCCTAGAGGCTGGGTGGCAGCCCTCCGGCTGGCATCTCAGGTCATGATGCAAATGGAAAGATGGAGATTTTGGACTAAATCTGGTCAGCATAAGACAGGAACAGCCTGGAAACTCACGACCAGGAGATCTCCCGCAGCCTTACACTGCTCACCTCCAGAAACCATGAAGGAAGGAAAGAAATATACCTCTTAGGTCTAAGCCACTGTGATTTCTGGTCTCTGTTTTGCAGTTTTGTGCAATTCTCAACTGATAAACTTCTCTTAAGTGTGTGATGACAGTGAAACGGGATGATGTTTATAAAATACGTCAATGTGCCATTGCATCAAAAGTCCTCATGAGTATTGTCTCTCATCTCTGAGCAAAGCAATCAAACACTTTTTACAACTTCGCCATAATCACAAATCATTTATTCAGGGAATGTCTTAAAATATCTACAGGCCGGGTACCGTGGCTCACGCCTGTAATTCAAGTACTTTGGGAGGCCCAGGAAGGGGGATCACCTGAGGTCAGGAGTTTGAGACCAGCCTGGCCAACATGGTGAAACCCCTTCTCCACTAAAAATACAAAAAATTAGCTGAATGTGGCATCACGTGCCTGTAGTCCCAGCTACTCGGGAGGCCGAGGCAGGAGAATCGCTTGAACCCGGGAGACGAAGGTTGCAGTGAGCTGAGACCGCACCATTGCACTCTAGCCTGGGCAACAAGAGCGAAACTCCATCTCAAAAAATAAAAAACATAATAAAGTATCTACAGAGTGACCAAATATATATGTCTCCCAAAGGCATTTATTGCTAATGTTCTGCTAATATTAGAACATCCTGGGATCAAATGAAAAATTACCCAAAAGTGGGAGAAAAAGTCACTTGTTTTATAAACTAGGTTGATTTTATTTCCCGGCTGAACTTGAGTGGTGTTGGGAAATTGTGATCTCAGTGTGCCGATTTCCTACAGGAAAATAAGACCTCAAAACCTCTCCAAAGTAGTCCTCATTCCCACCCCATTAGGATAGGATATATTTCCTTTTTTTTTTTTTTTTAGATGGGGTTTCACCATGATGGCCAGGCTGGTCTTGAACTCCTGACCTCAGGTGATCCACCCACCTCGGCCTCCCAAAGTGCTAGGATTTTTTTTTTTTTTTTTTTTTTTAAAGATGGGGTTTCACCATGATGGCCAGGCGAGTCTTGAACTTCTGACCTCAGGTGATCCACCCACCTCGGCCTCCCAAAGTGCTAGGATTACAGGGGTGAGCCACCGCGCCCGGCCTTTTTTTTTTTGTTGTTCTT